>JAPDSC010147165.1:0-19415 GCA_026290005.1 Latrodectus geometricus
ATGGATATTACGATTCATTTATTGCTTGCATAAGCAATAAAATAATACTTAATGTGCTTTACATGCTACATGAAATAAATTTATCTTTACTTAATGGTTAATAAGTATTAATTTTTAATAGCGGTATCAAGAGAAAACATCTCCATTTCCCCCCCCCCCCCCCCCCAGTAATCTACACGCTTTGTCACAGATAATGTTCATTCCTACATTTCTATCCTGCTATAATATCTTATGTAAAAGAAGAAAAATTTTCTCGCATATAAAACTAAAATCAATTTATTAAATTTAATCAATGAATTAATACTTGAAAACTGTATCAACATCAAGTGTCTCTTCCACGGCAAGTCTAAAAAAATATATTTAAATTTGAGTGGATGAATGAAAAGTATTTTGTTAACAATTGAAAATTTGAATAAAATATCTGAATGTATAAAGGAAGAATGTGAACTATAGTAGCAGAACGGCCCACATTCTCGGATTAGCAGAATCCTTTTTAATAACACTATAGCCATTACAATAAAGAAATTCCAAATAAGCAATTAAGATTTCCTATTATAATTCATTTAAACTATTTAATGAATTAAATTATAATTCACTAAAGATAAACAGTAGTTGGGTTTTAATTTCTTTAAAAGGACTCATTCGGCAAGGATGTTCATTGATAGTAAATTTTCGATCTTTACTATCATACCTATCCCATAATGGGAATCTAACCCTCGAACTATCAAATTGAAAATCAGTTTCAGTCCTGAGTGCATAGTCTATCAAAGATAAACAGTAGTTTGATTTCTACGGTCACTTTCTGATAAAGACTCATTCAACTAGAATGTACATAGATAGTGAAGTTTAGATCGCTACAATCATACCTATCCGATGGTGAGAATCGAACCCACGAGCTGGAGAATAAGAACACTTAACTTTCAACACCCGCTCTCATCGGTACGCCCCTAAATTATACTCGCACAAATTACTCTTCATACCAAATAAAATATCAATTAACACTGTAAAAAGACGGATAACACAAAAAAATCGCTCTAACACCTCCCACAAAACCTATCCATCAAGATTAAGCGAAAAGTGTCCAACCCCTCCCCAGCAGAATGAAAAAAAGCCCTGTCCGAATAACGCTACGAGATATGGAACAATGAGTGCACTTCCTCCGGACAGCCAGGTATTACGTGAAGGAATTCAGCTGCACGAAAGAAATCCAGTCTCGGGCTACGTGACATATTCCTACGGTCAGGAATTTATTGGCCGCCGGCACTTAATCACTCGGCGCATTCAATTCCTCTTGGATGCCCTTTTTTTTTTTATCTATCCTTCCTCCGCTGGAGAGGTTTGAGAAATCATTCAGTCGTAATTACCCAATGAATGATCGTGAATCGAATCCATTGATTGGAACGACAGTTAAAAGCACTGTCAACAATTCATGTTGAATAATAAACAGACACTGACTCCTGCTTGGATCAAATAACGGGACGCTATCCCAGTGTCCCCTCAAATTCTGATTTTCAGCTTCCTGAATAAATGTAAATTTCATTGAATGAATCATGTGTTTTATAACAAATGTTGGTGTAATTCGTAACACGTAGTTGATAATCCTAATAGCTGAAAGCTGAGTTGAAAGGCTTTTTAAATATTAAATAAAGGCTATTTGCCAATTTTTCCATAAATAATGAATGGTCGATATTTACATATCGCAAAGGAGGAAACCATGAAAATTTTCAAGCACCATCCCTAGCCAAATTTCCATGCACAAAGAGGACTCGCAACATTCATCTTCAACAGCATGACTTCTAAACTGAGACTTTCCACCCTGAATTGCGCCCTCCGATCAAAAGGACGAGTGACCATACTATGCGTATTGATGAAAAGAAGGAAAACTCCCAAGCACCAACCTTATATAGAGATGTAATAACGGTTTTAATCCTTAAAATATGCAACGGAACCCTAATGGCTACTTAGTCTAAAACCTGCTTATCAAAACATAATATGGTCTTGATTATGAACTAATGAAATGGCAAGCAATTTATTCTAATTACATAAATACACAAATTAAGATGGACTCTACGGGACAATACACACAACAGAAACAAGAAAAACTTATGAAACAAGAAAAATTAGAAAAATAGCATTTTAAATAAAAGCTTACTCTCTAAAAAATCAGAATTACACAAAATAAAATAGTAATATAATAACTCATAATTTTGGATATCTCTTTAAATAGCATAAGTTGAAGCAAAAATTATTTTCCTTTTTAATTTTCAAACTAAAATCAATTAAAATCGGTTACAAAGCAATTTTATAAAAGAATATGCTTAAAATTATTTATTAATTTTATCCTCAAAGTCAGTTTTTATTTACATAAGCGCTATTTAACGTTATACGATGAAATCGAAAACAGTTATTGCTGTCTAATGCGGAATTTCAAAACCCATGGCGTATGAACGAAGTGTTATTAGAATGCATACACGTCAACATTTGACTAATAGTTATCCGTAGCAAGAGAAAATGCTGTTACTTCCATTTATCCCATGAGGCATATTCGGTTACCATGGTTACCACATTTCTCACGGCTCCGGCTTTTCTCATTTAAAGCTTATAGCTTGAAATAATGAAATTTAAAAGTTTACATTTATTCTATAAACATAAAAAGATAACAAATATGAAATTAATTTTTTTTTCCAGAAAACATTTCAGAATTTGCTCATTTAAAATACATTAAACAGAAATATACAAATGCAAAAAAATAAATAAAATTTGAATAACAATAAGATTCTAAAATTTGAATATTTTTAAACAAATTAATGACAGAGGAAATACTAATTTATTTCTCATTCAACGGTCACTTTTTTTGCACAAGTGGGTTAATTTGACCGGGTCCTACAGTTTACAGTGGATTCCGAAACATAACAAAAACATCCCAGACAGAGGTGGGAATCGAACTAAGGAACTGTTGAACCAAAGCCCACAGTTGGCAAAAACGGAAAAAGTCTTTTAGGTAATGTGTGTATACAATAGAATTGATTTATGTAATACATTAGAATTGATTTATTGCTCGCTGTATAGTCAGTTTTTGCAAATCCCGCTAGAACAAACAATTTAAAACCGATGTTGAACCACGGAAAATCCGACTCCCAAAGCTGGAATCGAATTCATAAACAGATGAAATAAAGCTCAAAGCAATAAGCATTCAACTTCCAATTTGGAGCCACGCCATTGTAATATCTACAGAACTTCACACGTATATATAATATAATAATTGCAATAAATGTTTCTATAACAACCTTTTAAAAAGAAGAGCACAAAGATTTACCCAACAATTTTAAAGATAAAATAACGCAGGTAATCTTTTTAACATTATCCACTCCATTACACTTCAAGGTAAGAAAAGAGTAGCTAATGATTGCATTGAGAAATTATAGCGCTGCACAGAACGAATAAAATGCCAATGATAAATTGATGAAACAAGCGGATGTGTGGCTATCATGTTTTAATATATTCAGTTTTTACGTTCATAACTCTCAAATCAGGTCAAGCCATCTCGAGGATAAAAAAAAATATATTATTTTTTTGCACTTTTAACTCGCCGTACAACTTCTTTCTTTAAAGAAATGTCAAGTTCAGGGCGATAGTGTAGCAGTTAGAAAATTGCTCTATTCGCAAGCATGAACTAGAATCGGACAAAACCGACCCAGTTTATCAATAATCAATGGGTTTTTAAAGGAAGTTCTTCCGAAAGCAAGCACAATAAAAGATTTTTCCTTGAAGTAAATCATTTCCCATTTAAGCTATCAAATCTAAGCTAAGGCATATCTTCACTCAAATATAAAAAAGGAATAAAAATCAATCACATCTACAAATTATTATATATATTTATATATATATATATATATATAATATCAAATTGAACGGAACTATAATATAACGGTAAAACTTCAAAATTAATAAGATTAAAGTTAACAAAAATATTTAAATCGTCCTTGCCAATTTAAACTAACCATAAAGTGGATGTTATGATTTCTTTATTGCTTGCCTAAACAATCAAATATTAAATATTAATGTGCTTTACATGTTACATGAAATAAATTTATCTTTACTTAATGATTCATAATTATTTATTTTTGAATAGCGGTATCGAGAGAGATAAATCTCCAATAATATATAAAATAAACCATCCCACTAAGATATTGCCCAACAGTTTCTTTCCATCTGTTCAACTGAAGAGCTCATACCACTGCCTAATTGATGGGTGGACAAAATTGTATTAGCTTGGGGAAAAAGTTATCCATTATTTTTTCGGTAGACGTCTGTAGTGATCGCTATCTCGTGAGGTATTTATCAAACAATTTCAGATTTATGCTCGTTGGAAAGGTGACATTTGACACTAAAATATCCTCTTGCGGTTTTTTGTTTGATTCATTCAGTTACGAGTACAAGGTTTTAAAAATAGAAGACAACAAACAGAAAATTCGATACATTTTAGTTTCTCTTTTATAATGGCGAAAATGCTAACCAGGTGGCTAAAATTGTGAAAGGTGTTTATCGTCCTATATATGACTGTAACAACCAGTTACGTACAATTTTGGTTTCGTCGATTCCGTTTGGATATTTGGATGCTAAAGATGCACCTCGCATGGATACAACATCGTCGAGAATGTCTATAAAATATCAAATATTGTCAAACTTGATAGCATGTCAGCAGTCGTAGCTTCGCACAAAACCTAAAAATCTACATGAAAACTGTTTTAAACCTTTTTACAAAGCGAATCTGAAAGAAGTTACAAAAAGTTCACGTAAAAATAATGGATTTCTTTTCTCCAACTTAATATATTCAACATTATTGGTGAAAAAAATAATTTGTTTAATTCACAGACCAATTATAAATAAAATAAAATGGCGTACACAAGATTTCAACTGTAACGAAAGAAACAACCACTTTATGGTTTAAAACAAATAAATAAATTTATTCAATTGCAATTGTTTTTATATTAGCTGGTGAGTTTCTTTATAATATTTTATTACAATAATATTTTTCTGTTATATTGTGTTGCAGAATATAAAATTTTATAAATCGTAAAACATTCAAAACAGAATCTTAATTGTCTCGTTTCAGAAATCTGAAAAAACCGAAAATCATAATGTAAGATAAAATTTTAAATACGAAATAAATTTAATAAACTAATGCGTAAAAACATCAGTAAAATATTATTAAATAACATGACTTCGCAATAAATTTTATATCAATACTATTATTTATACTAAAGAATGTTATTGCACAAGTTGTATTCTTTATAAATTGTAAATTATTTTAAATGAAATTTCAATTACCTTGTCACCTATAACCAACTTGTAATTTGAAAAAATAGATTAATTTCCGTTTTGAATGCCTTATAAATTTATTCAATTACTTAAAATAAGTTATACCATTACAATACTGTTAAATAAATTCATTCAATTGTAAAATTTTTATAAGAATCAAATGTTAAGATTCTGGTATAGAAATGCATTTTTATTTCATCAAATGTTTCCTACTTGTAAAATGCAAATTCTATAAACTACTGAAGTAAAATCTTAAGTGATTTAAGCAATCTAAAAGCAGATACGTAATTTCACATAATGCAAGTTTTGATGGCAAAGAACAAGAATTTAATCAACTGAAAGGGAATAAAATTACAGAGACATTTTTATTAAATAAATTGCTTCGAATGTAAACACTTTTTATATTAATCAATTGACAAGTTTTTTCATAACAATATACTTTATTCCTGTTCTTTTATATAGTCATAGAACATAAATTTTATAAGTTATAAATTACTGAAACAGAATTTTAAATGGCTTGTCTCGTTTTAGGGATATAATACCAGACATGTTATCCGAAATAAAATAATCCAGTTTCGAATGCGATAGAAATTTAATCAACTAAGGGTGAATGGTTCTATTGTTAAATTGTTATAAAATAAGCTGATATGATTGTAATTGCTTTTATTATAAAGATTTTTTTCATAATGGATGCATTTTATTCCACCATTTCGTTTATAATGCAGTAGAATAGAAATTACAAGCTATAAGAGGCTGAATCTTAATCTGCTTCGTATTTAAGAAATTAAAAATCGTTGAAAAAACATTTTTAAATTTTAAAATAAAATAATGCAGTTTTGAAAGCAATATAAATTTTTATCAACTTAAAGTCAATAAAATTGTCAACGACATTGAATAAATTCAAACAATTGTAAGCATGAATAATTTTGCAATTCATATCAATTGCAAAATTTTTGAAGGCAGTATATTTTATTCCAGCAAATATTCTTTTATTCTTGATAGAATAAAATTCTAAAATTATAGATACTAAATCTTAATCGATTAATCTCATTTCAGAAATTGAAAAAAAAAGCGTCTAATCCTAATCTGAAACTAAATAATGTAATTTCGAATAATATATAAATTATTCCAGAAAATATTCCTTTATTCCGGATAGAATAAAATTCCAAAAATTATAGAAGCTAAATCTTAATCAGTTAATCTCATTTCAGAAATCGCGCGCACGAAGAGTCTAATCTTAATCTGAAACTAAATAGTGTAGTTTCGAATAATATATTAGATAAATTATTCCAGCAAATATTTTTAATTCTGAATAGAATAAAATTCTAAAATTATAGAAGCTAAATCTTAATCGGTTAATCTCATTTCAAAAAGCGTCTAATACTAATCTGAAACTAAATAATGTAGTTTCGAATAATATATTAGATAAATTATTATTGACATTATTAAATAAATTCATTCAATTGTAAGTAGATTTCATATAAATTGACAAGATTTTAAATAACGGCATATTTTATTCCAGCAAATGTTCTTTTATGCTGAGAATACAAATTCTGTAATTATAGAAGCGAAATCTTAATGGGCTAGGCTCATTTTAGAAATCTAAAAATGTCTAATCCTAATCTGAAATAAAATAATGTTGTTAAGAATAATACATTATTATCAAAATTATTAAATAAATTCATTCAATTTGAAGCAGATTTTATATCGATAGGAAGATTTTTGATATAACGGTAAATTTTTTGTGTGGCAAATGTGCTTTTATGATAGGTTGGAATAGAAATTCTAAAATTATAGAAGCTACATCTTTGAACAGTTTCATTTTAGAAATCTAAAAGCATCTAATCCTAATATAAAACAAAATAATGTAACTTAGATTGCAATATAAATTTAATAAATTACATAAAAATGTTTCTTTTTTTTTTTTTTTTAAATAAGTTGAAATGGAAAAATTATTGTTTTGTCACCAAATGAGATTTATTCTGCCAATAAAATTGGCTATAAAATGTAAAACTTGTGTATATCAACTAGAGTTCGAGCGTTTCTTTCTTTTTTTATTTATTTATTTTTTATTTTTTCCCCAAAGGAATAATGTATTCTGTATAAAAGAAAATACAGCGAATTTTAGATTTGGAATAATTTATGATTTTGGAGTAAGGAAAATACTAGTTATAGATGCATAAATCCAAAACTGAAGGGTTGAAATATTAATAAAAAAATCATTAAGTGAAACCACGTTTTAAATAGATATGTAGATATTGATATTCGGGTTATTCGGCGCACATTTAGTGAAATTATTCTTTTCACAACACTTAAGTACGTGGTATTCTATCATGATAAAAATTTTTCACATGAAACTTGCAAATAATTTAAAGTGTATCCATTACAAGAACCCAGTTAATAATTTCCATATTAACCTTAATAATTCTTGTTATGTAGATGCCAAAAATTTTCTTGACATGAGCATTATAGCATCCTACTCTTTTTATTATATTAAATGAACTGATCCTGATCTTGCTAAAAAAAAAACTTTCATCTATTTCAGATTTCCTAGACTTAAAAAATTATCATTTCCTCACCATATAATGGAGATATTACATACCACAAAAAAAAAAAGCTGATTCTTACGCATTTGGGACTTGATAATTCTCAAAACAATTTACAGTGTTACGCAAAAACATCCTTAATTTAATATCAGTATTTATATCCTTGTGAAATAATAAATTCCGGAGAAGTAGTGCTCTTTCGATTCAGTTAACAAAATGACTCAGATGAAAATAGTTTTCAATGAACAAAACAATTTAAAAAGCACTGATCCAATTTAAAAAGTACTTCAAAGGTAACAGGGACATGATTTTCCTCACATTTCTCCCTCCTCCATATTATTATTTTAAGATAATATTCTATATCGAATAAAATGACTCTTTTATGTTGAGAACCAAATATATTCATCTATAAAAAAATTTGATGTTTTCCCAGGTATGAGCATTTAAAACTTTTCCACGACGAATTTTGTGAATTGTTTTGCCAATCTATACTAAATTTAGTACAACCCAAAATTTAGTATGGATATGCACTTAAAAAATTAGATACACATAACTTCATCTTAGAAATTGTTTAAGAACATTTTTAATTTACTTTTAATTTTAGAAAAGACGATAGTAAGTTGTCCTCGAATTTATTTATATATATATATATTAGTCTTATATGAATAAAACTGCAACATAGATAACATTTAACATATAAACTAAATGCATTAGCAGAAAAAATTTTATAGAAGAATATCAATTTTTTTTATATAAAAATCACTGTTTCTCTCTTTTTTAATGTAAAAAATCTCATCAATTTAGACAAATTCCCATTGAGTGAAATTTACAGAATCATTTGTGAAAAACTATTATATGAGGAATATAATCTACTCTACAACAGGTTTCATTTCAATATATATGGAAGGCTTAAAGAATTGTTTTTTAAGATGTGCATTCATTACAAAATAAGCTGCACAAAGAGATATGTCATCATTAATAAAGGCGTAATTAAACCTCTAAGGTTCTCAAACCAAGTCAAGGCCATGAGAGTGAAGTAATTCCGCCTCACTTCAAGAACATTTCCAGATGAGTAACGCCAAAAAAGCTCATTTCTCTGTATCGGGCGACATGTTTCTCAACAAACATCGTGGAAGGAATCAATAAAAGACCTCAATCCACATGTCGAGGATCGTTTTAATAAGCGCCAAATTGCGTAAAAAAATAAATAACCGTCGGGTGACGATAGAAAGGGATGAGGTTATTAAAGGCCCGTTCGGGAAGAACAATACCACAATAGATTCAAGATGATGCCAATCTTGGCTTGGGAACAATCAGTAAGGACAACAAACGCGGTGACATACAACCATGAGACTTTGGAGATTTTTCTACCAAATAACTGGTGTTGAAATGTTAAGTTACGAAAGTGACTGGATCGAACAGCTGAGGAAAACTTTCTTTTTTGAAATGTTTTAGCATGCAAATATTTTATTTAAAAAAAAATAATAAAAAAAAATTAGCTATCAATTTTTATAAAAAAAAGTGAACTCATGCATTTACCATGAAAAAGTGTTTAGGGCATATTCGATTATGAACAACATCATAGACAAGAGGATCCCACAAAAAAGAATAATTTTCATGATTATATAATTATTTATTTTCTCTTTTATGAAATTATTATTAATTATTTAATAATATGATTATTTTATTTTTAGCAGATCTGATCATGGGTGTTAGTTTGTCACTCAATGGCCATTATAGGCCCATAAGGGCTAATTAGACAGGGACTTGTTGTTTAAAGTGTATTCCGAACCGCTGCAAACATCCATGCCCAAGATGAGATTCGAGCCCACGAACTTTTGAACTGAAGGAAACAGCGCTAACCATTTGGCAACTAGCTCACAGACAAGTGGAGAACATAGCTATCAGCTAGAGGGACCCACAAATGGTTATTTAATTCTTATGTTTTCTGAATAAAAATGATAAATTTGAGCGTTCATGTAATTTATACCAAACGTTACAGTAACAATCAGTAAATAAAAAGAAATCAAGGCTTTAAAAAAAAAAAAAATTAGAGAAGTCTATTTTTCCTAGAGCCAATATGTTATCGAAACAAGGCGCTGCGATAGAATACATAGCACACTCATAAACAATATGGAGCAGCTTGTCCTTAATTGGACCTTGCGCCATTAAAACCAACCAACCATAAACAATATCTTGTAATTCGAAAATCCAATGAAGTGAGTAGGATCACTAAATTGACTCTCTTGGTCATGAAACTTCTATATTGTAATAGCGTAGACACTGCCATGAAAAGTTAACATTCAGAAATCATAACTGTATAAAGGGCTTTGATCAAACTAAATTCCAATTCACTCTCTCCGGCCAGAGTTTGTGATTTTCTGTGATCACTTTTAACGCGTCGGGAAATAAAAAAAACCAATATACATGGCTGTAGATTCCGAATTACTACAAACATTTACAATCGAAAGGGAAGTCAAACCCATGATGAATTGTATGCCAGGTCTTAAAACCCCTTCGGATCTTTCATCATAAAATGATGCTTTTATGTAATTTTTTTAAAGCAATCATTTTTTTATTGTATATATATAAAGGATGGGTAGCCCGATGTCGTAGTAATAGCCTTTTAAGCTCCCAAAGCACAGGTCCGAGGTTTTGTCCTCAAGGTGGGAAAGGTCGAATCACCCTTTTCATCCCTTCAGTGGTTCGATAAAATTGAGTGCATGCTTGGGGACTAAACACTGGGGGTTTCGCGCTAGGCTGACCACCTAACCACGACAGACAAAGAAAAAAGAAAAAAAAGACTCCGCACCCTAGGGTCTTTGGTCAAGAAAATAGATAGTAGACCTAGGCCTCTCGATGGACTGTCGTGACATAGAGTTTAGTATAGTTGATAATTCTACAGGAACTTTCATTTTAAAGTGGTAGGGCTAAGAAACATCAATGTCCAAAGAGGAAATCAAGCACAAAAGAAGTATAACTGAAAACCAGACCACAAATCGTTCCGTTTCCAAAGTTACCATACAAAATCCATCGTCAATTGCCATCTAGAGCCAAAATGAAGAATTATAATAGCTTGAAAATATCAACACTGCAGACGGCATTTCCTTATGTTGGAAAAATGAAATAAAAGTGGTCACAATTATTTTAGATTGTGTACATAAAAAATGGAAGATGAAAAACTGTAAAATTATAGAAGTACAGTCTCAGATGTAAATATTGAAAGTAGTAAAAAAATTTTCAGATCATTTTTATATTCAGATGAAAAATCATTCGGAAAATTCAAATAAATCAGCTGTAAATAATTTCCCTTCCTATTTTTCAAGTAATGCTTTTAAAAATAATAAAAGCACAGTTCATATTGGCTACAGATACGATCAGACAAGGATGAGACGGCCAAGGACATCAATAATATCTACGAAAAATAAACCCATTATCGATGTAGCACAAGTTAGCAACTCCTTTCATTAGGCAACACTTCAATTAAATAAATGGATAATTACTTAATCAAAGAGAGCTCGTATTTATAAAAAGATTATTTGATCTATGAACATTTCAGCTTTATTTTTATTAAATCAACTTTTTCATTTTATTGACTGAAAGACATCACGTGTTTTTAAATAACTGGAAATTAAATATCCCCAGCCATCGATTTGACAAAAAACCTAAATGTATAATTTAAGAGGAAAATCAATTCATAAAAATATGTTACAAGTACTACCAAAATATGGACGTGCACAATATATCTTATAGAATACAATAAATACCATTTGGATTCAACAAATATATGTTTAGAAAAAATCTGGACTTTATTGTAATACTTTAAAAACATACTTAAATAGGTGAACAATTGAGAATATTTTTTTCTTTGATGTATATTTGTACTTTTTATTACATTTTTCTGAATGATCTTCCTTAGTTGATTTTTATTTTCCTAAATTCAATTTTATATTCATTTTTTGACGTATTTCATTTTACTTCGATATTTTTTATATTCTCAAAATCTTTCTTTGTATTCTGATTCATTTTGCTCAATGTTCTTTAATGGAAATTTTTCCTACGCTTAAAATTTGTTTTTAGTTTGCATTTTTCTTATATTTTGTAGCTTTATTAAAAAAAAAGTAAGAGGAATTAACATCGTTAAATTGCATGGAATATTTACTTAATTTTCCCTATATTTAAAATGAATATATATATATATATATATATATATATATATATATATATATATTAAATTAGAAAAATATTAAAAATGATAATAAATTAAAATACCTTTTAAGAATTTATTTTCGACAACGAGATTAAAAATGGCAAAATAAAAGAAATGTGAGTGCTTTACAATGTAAGAAGTCAGAGAGGAATATATAATATTTGTTTGTGAAGATAAACTAGCAATAATAAAGTATTTCTTAACACTACAACTTTAAACACAAATTATATTTAAAAAAAATAAAAACGTAATTTCTTATATTAATATGCCTAACTTTACCTCAATTGGTATTATTATGAGTTTTAGTGCTGAAATTAAGAATAAAATCATAAAGTGCATTATTACCAGAAACGTAAACAATGATGTACGAAAAGCTAAATAATTTCACCATAATAATCAAAGCTGCATGTTTCACTGAAATGTTTTCCCTTCCTTTTCACACAACAAGCCACTCAACTGATGTCAACACTCTCACAACTAAGATAGAAACACGCCTGTTTCTTTTTTCTTCCACCATCCCCCCACCCCTTCGCCTCCCCGCCTTTCGCCCGAAAGGTCTCCACAAAAAGGAAGTCCATTTGGCAAACAGAGATAAAAGCAGGGTTCCAGCGATTTAAAAATATTTGAGAATACTTGAGCGCGTGACCAATAAAAATTATCTCCCAGAACTGGCATCGTTACCCGAAGTGAATTCCAAACAAAATGAAAAACTTGGCTGATTAAAAGCACAGCATGGAAACGATTGAGTAATAATATAACTGCATTGCATTTGACACAAAGGGCAGTGAAATGCTGTAATCGCATCACGTGAAGAAAGACTTCTTTGTGTAATTCTGTTGACTACCACATGCATTATAGCACACACACACACATACAACACCTCAGTAAATATTTCAACAAGAATTTATATTAAGTACAACGAAAATATGTGCTAGAATACATATTCAGTATATTTCTAGAATTTATTTAAATTATTATATTTATCATATTTAATAATTGTGTTAAACTAACAACTGATTGGTTAAGTTTGTCGTTCTACAATCACCTTCTCCTCGAAAGCACTATTTGGAATAAAGCCTACAGTTTCAGATTGGTTTTAAACTATAGCTAGTTTTCAAAAATGTGGGATTCGAATCCACGAACTGTGGAATTTAACATCAAAACATATAAGCATTCATATGAGGCAAGCAGACGAATTTCCTTTATTCATATTAGGGTATTAGTTTTTAATTTTAATACAGATATAATTACAGAAATACAGATTTTAATACAGATAATCAATTATAATTACTTTAGAATTATTAGATTCATAGTGTGTTCCATATAAAAAAATATTAATTACTTACATTTTATTTAAATTGCACAGGGGGTTTTTGTTAAAATATTAAATTTAACAGAACCTAGAAATTTTTTTAAAGAACTTTTGAACGAAAACAATTGTAAGAATTTATTAATAGTTGTTTTCGATCTTATATTTCTTATAAAAGATTCTATTTTGATTTGGCACAAAAAGTACATAACATTCGAATAATCTCGCACGTAATGTGGATATCAATATAACTCGCTATTCAGCATTTAAAAACAGAACTGGAATTTTAAAAATCGTTTGGCAAAGGGCAAATCCGGAGGCTATGTCACTAACTCACAAATAAAAACGATTTTTTTTTTTTTTTTTTTTTTTCCTTAGGTAAGCAACAAGTCTATTTCCTCAGTCCTCGAGTTTATTGGCAAGGCAAATTTTTACTAAATATATTAACATAAATTCAAAACGATTCATCATTATTTCGTTCCAAAACTAATGCTATGCAAGTAATTTTCACGTTCGGTAACATTCCCATCACAAGGAACTTCCTAAATTTATTTTAGACATGCACATTCATTCCCCTTTTTATGGTTTCACCAAACCTCATTTCTGTTTTTCTTTTTCTTTTTTCTGGACTGGCATTCAGAAATTCTTCTAGCCGCAGGGAAATATTTTTCCTCGGAGCCAATTTAATAGCATATCTTGTTAATCTCGCTAAAACTCGGTCGGGAACAGGGCGATTGAGAGGTCACGGGTTCAAGTCCTGTTGAAAATGGCTCTTTGCAATAATAAATACCGCTGCATTTTTTATAAAGCTACTTTGTCATTGATACATCTAGTTTTTAACATAAATGGCATTCATTTGAAATGTTGTATTAATTCTAATTATATATTTTAAACGATTCAAGACAGAACATGTGATATACTTTCATTACACTGTTAGTTTTTTAATTAAACGCTATAGCTTTTTTTTACTTCTAATCATTCAAATTGTATATTTCTAAAATTAAATTTTAAATAATGTACAAAACAATTTTACAAATCAGTCTTATTAATTTTTTTCTCTAATTTCGAAATTGATAAACTTTCAAAATTTTGACATGAATGATATTAAACCAAAGTTTAAAAATACAAACTGCCAGTGAAAAGTTTTAAAGATAAGACAAAAATGTATCTGCTTTTAATATTTTAATAACTTGAGTTATAAAATTAAAAAATCAGACGTTCACATTTTACTTTTAAGTTAAAAGTTTAAAAAAAAAAAAAAAAGTTCTAAGTGAATATCGAAATAATTTTCTTACAAATGTTTAATCGGTTTTAATGAATTCAGAATTCTTTTTTTTAATTTATATGCAAACTTAAATTTTATGAAAATAAAACAAATTATTCAAATTCTGATTTCGAACATATGTTGCATAAATACGGTATTTAAGACTAATTAACAAACATTAAAAATAAATCTAATAAAACTCAAACATAAAAGTCACAAGTTTTAATTAGTTCTTCTAGTTTCCATTTAAATTAAATAAATGCATTCTGTGTGAAGGAAAAACCTTCAATAAATTTTTGAATTACTGGCAAGGAAATTATACTGTTTCTCCTTTTCTACCAAATTATATAACGTTTCTAAGAATTGAGATTTCATAACCGCGAAGAAAACAAATAACATAATTGGATTTTTAACACGTAGCCCAACACACTTAACTACAACAAACTAAACGAAACAAACAATCAATAGTTTCATTTAGGTGAAAAATATGAAGAGTTTGAACGCTATTTATTTATTTTTGTGTTGCTTGTTTGTTGCCTCCCACGCAAATAGGATTTCAAAGCCATTCAACTCGCAGAAAGATTTTCATTTTTATTTAAAAGCGCGTGTTTACCACAAATGAAACATGAATACATTTCCAGTATCATTTTGATTTGAGGTGAAGGTAAATGGGGGAAAAAAAAAAGAAAGAAAGAAATTACATTTTCTTATCCTTTCCTATTACTGAAGATACTATGAAATAATCAAGAAACAAAACGGAGTGTGTTTTTAACCAAAACATAAGTTTCCTCTGAAAATCCCAGCTTATAAACAAGCAAGAGAATCATTATAAAAAGTAGTTTATTTTCCTCGATTTTAAATAATTTTTTTTATTAAAGAAGCGTGGAAGGAAGAGAAAAATCATTATGACCAAACTGAAATATAATAATAATAATAATAGCGATGACCTCTTGACGTCAACAAAAAAAAAGAGCCTTTAAAAGAAAAAAGTTGCTCGTCGACTTACTTTTTTCGTTGGCAGGTTAATAGGAACTGCCATGTTGGCTATATGGCTGGTACGTTCTAACAATAAACTCCAAGCTACGCCCAAATGAATACAAATTACAATGAAATTGCTCGGTAACTTTTAATAACTTTCAAGCGCCACTGACTTGGAAAATCGCGATAGTCTAAATAGATCTTCAAAACATAAGAAATCGAACGAATAAGTTTTCCGTCTATAAATGATAAATAAAATATTTTCTAATTCACTGAATCCAATAAAAAAAAAAGTGTTCCATATATTGATAAACAATATGCATTTCTGCTTATAAGTCATAATACAATTTATTTTTGATTATTATTTGAGGCAAAGTGTTTTAAATAATATTGCCATCTTTATGATTATATTAATTCACATGGTTTATTTGACCGGATCCTAAAATTTATGAGTTGTGAACAACTATAAGTATTTATATCTGAAGTGGGAATCTAACCAAAGAAATGTGAAATGGAGACCAGGGACTAACCACTCAACTATCACTGAGTTCAAAATTTGACTGTCAAATCTTTATTTACTATATACTGATAGAAACGCAAAAATGATCCATAAGGAAGATTTTAATCTTCTATTGCTCTTTATATTAAATCAATCACACATTTAACCAAATAATAATCTTAATCTTGATTCAACTTTCGTTTCTTAAAAATGTATTAATTATACAAAAGCAACATTTACCGTCATGTAGTACTATCGTTGGAGAAAAACGAGTAAAATAACTAAGCAAACAAAACAGAAATTCAAAAGTTTTTTTTTTTTTTCTTTTAGTTTCAGAAGTTGATACATAGAAATGTATTTACATAGATAAACTTTGTTTATTTTTCGTGAATCAGTTTATCAACAAGCATCATTTTCCCATCTAGCTTGAGTTTGCATACTCTATTATCTTGAAATATTAAAAATACAGTTTATATTTGTTACAATCTTTAATCTAGAAAAGCCGAACAGAAAAATTAAATGGATTAAGAAGTCAATTTTCTTTAAACTATTTCCAGATCGTCAAAGAACACTTTGACAAAAATCTTACAAATTTTACTACACCTAAACTTCACTCCACATGGAGAAGAATAAAAATACGCCAAGCCTACTGAGGAAATCAATCAGCATGTGTCAATACCCAGGCGTGCTAAGGAGAATAGACACATAAGAAAAGAATCCCTATTCATCACAAATGGTATATTTTAACCTTCCATAGACTGATCACAATTGAACTGTCAGGAACCGCCCTGAGAAAAATGGACAAAACAGCCAGGACACAAATCTCAGTACTGATCAAAACCAGACCACACAAATAATCCTGACATAATTCTGTATTGAACAAAATTTTTATGATACAAAAAGCCCTAAAAAATTTCAGGACTGATCAAAAACTGGTTTATAAAAACTCAGAAGAAAAATAAATACAATCAGGAAAAATAATGGGTGATTACTATCCTTAACTAATAAATTATAACTGGCTTTTGTATATCTATTATAATGAGGAAAAATGAAATTTACATAATGAAAAAAATGGCTCTCAGCTTTTGTAAAACAAAATAATTTTTCAAATTTAAAGGTCAAATATAGGTTTGCTTCAAAAGCAAGCAAGCAACAACAATAGAATGAATTCATAAATCATAGCAGTTAGTATAATTGGATTTAAATATTACAGGATGCATGCTGTTTTCCTTGAGATGGAAACATAATTAATAATCATCAAAACACCAAAAAGAACACTAGAATTTAATTTAACAAACCATTAGTGACAGAAACAACAATTTTTAGAAATAGGTAACTTCAGTTTCTAATTAATAATAGGGAACAAGAATTAGTATCTTTATAATCACATGAGTTTTACATAATGAAAAAAATGAACTTCTTTTGGAATGGGACCTCCTTTAGCTGAATTGTTTCTAATTTAAAAAAAAGCAAGCTTGTATTAAATAAGGAAATTGTAAAGAAGTAAATTCAAAATAAATTTTGTTTCTTTAAGTTAAACCTGCAGTTATAAAAAACAGAGACAAATGAAAAAATGAATTTAATTACTGACATATTATTTTCGAATGTTTATATTTTGAAATATAGAAGCATGATTTTCAAACATCAAAACTCTAACAGATATATTCAGATTTAATAAATTAAACTTAATTACAAAAAACAGAGAATTGCAACAGATAAAAGGCAACTTCTTAACAAATAAAAAGCTACTAGCTTCTTGCTTGTCTATTATAAAACAATACAACTAGTAGGAAAAGGTAAACTTAACAACATGAATAAAATACTTCAATTTTTAAAACAATATTATAAGCAATTTTTCAAAATCTAAAAATTAAGATCAAATATAGTTATAAAATATGATGAAAAAAGAACAAAGGTGAACTAATTCAAAATTCAATACATATAAATTCAAAATAAACAAAATTTGAGGAAATTATGAATACAAATAAGGGTAATTTTTTTTTTACATGTTTAAATATTTTATTATTTGATCATGGTTGAATTCGTGTACTTAAACATGAAATTATTTTACAATAATATTTTTAGAAAACATGATTAAAGTAATTTAAATACATAATTTATTACCTTTTAAAAAAATCTGAATTTTAAAATTTATTTTCTTATAAATGGAACAATTATCAATTTTACGTGATTTTTATAATTTTATTTGGTTAGTATAAAGTTTATAATACGCACACATTATACATATAATTATTTAGTTTTTTATAAAAATATATTAACCAATAAAATGTTTAGTAGTTAAATACTTGATTAGGGGATTTCACAGAAATAAAAACTTATTTATGAAACAAAATAATATATTGAACAAACAATTTATAGCTAAAATTCAAACTATCTTATTTCTTTTTCTTTCTACAAAGAAGTTTTTAATTTACTCATAAAAAAATCCTTAAAAATAATGATAATAAAACAACTAAAATTCCTAAATATACAATTTATTAAAATCAAAATCTTCACAAAAAAATTGGTAAAATTAATATATAAAACTAAGCATTTAGAACAATATCAAAGTTAACAAAGGACTTTTGATCATAATTCATTTTAATCAGCATTAATTTCCCTTATATCTTATTACAAACTTAATTAAAAACCTCACAAAAAAAGAACATGCCATTAATCTTTCCAAAGGATTTCAATTTTTATTTAATACGTAATGAATATGCCAAACTTTACTTAATATGCTTAATTTCACTTTATGTGGTTTTCACAAGTCTATTAATTAGCAATTAATTAGATTTAGCAAATATCTAGAAATTAAGAAAATTACTTAAATAATTTTACATCATAATTTTTATTTTAACTTTATTTACAAATTTGTTAATAATAGTGTTAAGTTATTACAAATTATAACTTTTTACTTTTAAAATCTTTAAATAAACTTCAAATGATTTTATGTAGGTATCATTTTTATTCAATGAATGAATATGCCAAACTTTACTTTTTCTATAAATACATTAATTCAGATTTCAATAGACTACAAATATTCAGGAATTAAAAAAAATTACTCAAACATTTAAGATATTAATCAATTAAACTGAAATTCTATAAATAAAAATTCTCAAAAATTACACATTTCCTTCCTTAAAATAGTTTTGAAAATTTCAAACCCTTTTATGTATTTTTAATAGTTTTGATTGAATAACTTCAAAATGTAAAATTTTACTTAACATCATTCCACAAATATATATATATATATATATATATATATATATATATATATATATATA
>JAPDSC010147168.1:0-10329 GCA_026290005.1 Latrodectus geometricus
TGTACCGAACAGGATATTCGTCGGTGGAATTTCTGGCACTGTGAGTATACTTCATATTAGCTTTTAAATTTGAACTCTAGGAAGGTGTAGGTATTTTTAAATAAGTGACTTCAACGCTAAATATAGGGTAATTGCTTTATGTGTAAATTTCATATTTTTTAGCTCTAAAAGTTTCGGAACCAATTAAATTTCGTAATATTCTGCAGTCTACTTATCTATAGATGGCACATGATAAATAGAATACCTTTTATTCATAATGTGTTGCACGTATTTTTAAATAAGATTAAAGAAAGTAGACTTCAATTTAAAGTCATAGTGTGTAATCAATCTGTTTCATTAAGTTCAACTTTCAAATGCAAAGTTTACTTATTTCTAGATTTTAACATTGCTAGTGGTTCAGAAGATATTTCAATGCATATAAGAACTAGAATTTCTAATCTGATAAAGTGTTCTAAGCTAACTTAATATACTTACTGCCTTACTTGCTCAGAATAACTGAATACATGTTTGAACAGTACAGATTTACATATTCTAAAAGCTCAGATGTTAAAACTTATAAAGTATAAGCTTGGCTTGTTAGTCGAATTACTTTTTACACATTGCTAATTCAATGGGGAATTTACAGTTATTAAAGTGGTTTCCTAACCAGTAAAATCCTACTGAGTTGGAAATATATTCTTAAGATTGAATGTAAGTTTTAACGTGGAAATTTTACTTTTCTTGGAACAATTTTTTATATTTTACTTTCAGACTAAGGAAGAAGACTTGAATAATTTATTTTCTAAGTATGGAAATGTGAAATCAGTAAAAATCATAGTTGATAAAGCTGGAATCTCTAAGGGGTAAATATAACTTTTATTTAAATAAAACTTCTTAAAAAGTTAAGATTGCATCACAGTTAGTACTAATATTTATGAACAAAATTGTTGGTTGTTTCAATAAGTGTATTCTTAATTTCAAACTAAAATTTACACTAAATGTTAGCTCCAAGAATTTAGTCTGAAAATCACGAAGTTAAATTCCTGTAGTTATTAAACAAATCAGAGTAATAAGCTCTTCAACAACTTGGTTAAATTTTGTACAAAGCTGTTGACTATTAAGGCAATCAAATTTTTAAAAACAATTTATTGTAGATGTTTTTATTTTAGATACGGATTCGTTACTTTTGAAACTGAAGAAGAGGCTCAGAAAGTTCTTATTGAGGTAAGGATAAAGCTTATTTTGTAAACAAATCTGTTTAACGTTAGTAACTCGTACGATTGTTTCCTTTTAGTACTTAGTCATAATTTGAAATATTTTAAGTAGTAGCTATATAAAGCTCCAGCTCATATACATTGTAATGTTAAGAAAATTAACTTTCAAAATCTTTCTCGTTTTATGATTTGAATTCTAAACAAGTTCCTTAAATATTAACAAAACTTATGTATGTGATCGTTCTAGTTTTAGTTCAAGAGCTATTTTAATAAGTTACAGCTATCGGCTTACGTAGTTAACATTGATCAGTCATTTGTAGATATTTATAAAATAAGCGTACTCGTAACTTCCTGCAATTTCGTATTATTCGGACAACTTTTATTGCAAAAATATTATCAAAAATGTTATTACTGTTAAGGATAATAACTTTTGCATACACTGCAGAGTAGGGTGGTAAAAACTTAATAGAATGTTTATTTAATATATTGAAGATCTTCTTAAAAATATGTTAAGAGAATTTCGTAATAAAATTTTTATCGTTAACATGATTTTGAGTAGTATAACACTGAATCCTTTTATGAGAGAATTGTGAAGCAAATCAATACATTAAACTCTTCCAATTTAAAAAAATAAAAAAGAATTGGATCTTTAAATTGATAAGTTTTCGAAAGAATATGCCTATCAAAACCTCTAGCAAGTTATTTCTGAAGTTTTTAAATCTATGTTGAATAGAGAATAAAATTCCGCAACTTTGTAGCTTTGGTAGGCTAGTCTTGTTTTTTTATTTGTACAGAACATACTAGAAAAGGGTAAGTTAAAAAAAAAATTGTAAGTATAATTAATATTAAGTAGTTAAGGAATGAAACTTTTGAATGCAATTTTACATTAATGAAATCCAACAAAATTTTACAGCTAAAATTAAATATTTTGGTATTTTAAAAGCCTTAGAATATTGAGTGATTTATGGATTTCTTGCCACATATTAAATTATAATCAAAACTAGAATAACAAGTTGCGATTTTATAAAAATCTAATCAATTGATTATATAAATGTTTAGGTGCCCCAACTTACTCTTTATTTCAAAATTAGTATGAAAGTAAGAACCCCTGAACATGCAAAAGCATGAAAGTTCCCTGCCCTAAGAGATGTCTTACTTTAAAAGACGATTCTGCAATTACATCAACTTGAAGCAAACTTAGCTTTCTTAGATTACAAAAAAATGAGCTGTTTAACTTAATTTTCTCATTAGAATAAGGATTAAAATTTTTCTTTTTTTTTTTAATAGTTTGGTCTTCTAAAAAAACAGAATATGATCAATCAGTAAAGCATGAGAATTTAATTTGGTAGTATCAAGAGAATAAATTATAATAATAATCGCATTAATCAGGCTAACAAAGAAGAGGTGGCAAGTCTTTCATTTGTGTGTTTTATGCTAAAAAAATCTCAGTGTTTCTATTTACATAGTTTGAAATATAAATAAACAAATAATTGTAATTTCAATTTTTCTAAGCAGCTTAGAACGTGTTCTTGCGAGGTTCCAATATTAATATTTTTTCTAAAATTGCAACGATAATTCCAATGACACTTGCATAAATTTAAAAATGATCTATTAAAAGGTTACTTTCGGTTCATTTAGCCAACAAACTAAAGTCTTTATCCACAAATTATAAAGCTTAAATTTTTTTTATTTTTGTGTTGAGGGAGTGTTGCAGTTTCAAATTTATTAACTAGGTTAATGCGGACGCTTCATATAACTTGACATCCCTTTATTAGAAAATCCAAACTATTTTTCAATTTATCAAAGGGTAGCTGAATGATAAAACAATTGTCAAATTATTCAGCTCTAATCTTAAACTATTGATTTGAAAAAACATCCCAGGTGATTGAATTCTTATAAAATCTATAGTTATCTACTTTGCCTTCAAAAGCAGCATTAATTTATGACACTAATTTATGTAAGTAGTTGCATATAATTCGAAACTACAAATCAGACTAGAGAACTATTGTATAAACTTTATTATTGACTTTAATTTCTAAATGGCTATTATGCAATTATATACAAATTTCATAAAATGCTTATTATGAAATATGTATATAATTGAATTAATGATTAGAATTACATTGCTTGGTTTTTCAAGTTGTGAAGCAACTACTCTAATAGAACAATAACATTTAGCTTTCTACGGAACAAAGTTATAACTTTATTCTGTATTTCAAATGTGTCTAGTATAGCTTCACAATAGGCAGTTTATTTTTTTCTGATCAGATTCCTTGTTCATAAAAGTATAGGCTAAAAATTCTTAGTATCCAAAAGCATATTTTACTGACTTGTGATAGTTTCATGTTATGATTGAATCCTATGTATATGTTAAGGATACGCTGGATACTGAATTTGTCCCAAGTTTTGAAATTAATATACTGAAACACTTGATTTCCAATGACCGAATTCAATTATTCAATGGAAAAATGTAAAAGAAATTTCAATCTATTTGGTGATCTTTCATACTTTTGTGGCGCAGCTTGTCCTTTTTGGACCTTGCTCCATAAAACCCAACCAATTTTTATACTTTTGATCATATTCTTCTCAATATTCTCAGACTAAGATCACTCTAAGACTAGCCAAAGTTACCATATCTTTGGCTATTAGTCTTAGAGAGTGTAGTTCTAAGTGTTGGGTAGTTAGACAAGATAATTACTTTATCTGCTTTAAAATTCAACTCATTAAGCATTTAAATCTTGATATTAATGCTCGTATTTTGAAGTTGTGAGGTTCTTGATTCTTTTTAATAGTGTTCGAAACTTTCTCTATGAATCATTTTATTAAAAACTATTTTAAATGTCCTCAGAATACTATATTTCTCGATTTTCAGGTGGAATGCGTGACTTTAAAAGATCGTAAACTAAACATAGCTCCTGCTTTCAAGAAACAAGTAATGAATTTTTTTCTAATAGATTTTACCAAATGTGTAAGCAAAATTAAAATTGTTCTTAATCTTTTTGTATAATTAAAAAATATAACTTTTTCACTTTGTATACTCGTTAAAACGGCGCGCTACAAAGTTATCAAGTTTAAGAAAACTAGTCTTAATAGTTGGTCTTTTTGAGTTTTCTTAAGTTGTTTATTAAAGTTTTGTTTTTTAAAACATTCTGAAGTGTAACTTTCAAAATTAAATTGGAAATCTTTAGGAATAAAACAAACTTTTCTATTTCAATGCTAAAAAGTTGATAGTATGTTAGTTTTTTCAATGTTATATAAACAGGGTTAATATTAAGAATATAAATTTATAACTTAAAGTAGTTAAGTCTGAAGATTAAATGATGAACAAGACTAGAACTTAAAGTTTTCTGACTATGAATCGGACCGCATATGTGTGTGTGTGTTCTGAAGTATTTTAATTGCATGGAAAATTTTAAGTTAGGTTCTCCAAACATCCGCAAATAATTGGCTTATTTTAAATACACGAATGAATTTTCCCTACAACTGAGCTTTTTCACGAAAGTAAGTTAATAAAATGTAAGTGAAAAGAACCCTCGCGTAATAAACTAGTCTGAAACAAAGTACGGTGATTGACATTCGATAAGATCATCAATTCAAAGTAATAATACTAAGGTTTTACGAGACTCTGACGAGAATTCCTTCCATCTGAAAGAAATTAGTAATCTCTATCTTAAAACTAGGGAAAAGATCCCACAGATCCGTTAAGTTATTAGCATATTGTATTGATGAGCTGCCTTCGTAAAACAATAGAGCGAATGGTTAATGACCACCTGGTTTATTCTGAAAGTAATAGGGATATCCCTCAGCAGCAAAGTGGATTCCGTAAGGGTAGATCTGCTTTCGATAACATTGACTTGAAAGAGTAGAATCGCGCGGATTCGTTCGTGGGAACAATCTTGTGTCAATTTTCCTGGACATTGAGAAGGCCTAAAATCGAACCTCTCGCTATGAATGTTCGAGCGTCATGATTCTTCGAGCATTACATGGTTTTAATCTCTGGAAATATACCTTTCAAAACTTTCTACAAAATGTTATAAAACGCGCATATCTTTTCTTTCGAAGGGTTATCTAAATTTTCCACTGGCATTATATACAGTGGCACAAACAATTGAAGATACACCTTACTTTTACTTAATAAATCCTACTTTCAATCGAAATAACACGTTAACCACAAGTACAAACTTAATTTTATTCTTAGACAAAACAAAATATTTAATTAATAATAAAAATAAAGAAAAATCAATGACAAAATTCTAAAAGAAAATTTTTAGAGGCATTTCAAATAAACGTAAGTAAATTTCTACCTCAAAAAATTGAGGATACACAAATAAAATTTTTGTTATATATCTCATACAAAGACAGTGTTAATATTTGGTTGCATGTCCTTTGTCTTTTATAAAGTCCTCCAAACGTCTTGGTACAGATTAGACCAATTTTTGGTGGTATCTGGAGGTGTTTTATTCCATTCTTCTTGTAACGCTTGCTTTAAATGGGCTTTGTTCCTAATTTGGTGTTTTTGGACCCCTTTTAAGATTGTGGCCCACAAAGTTTCTATGGCATTGTTGTCAGGGGACTGCGGTGGTGTACACAACTGCTGTTTACAATGAAAAAGACCACATTTTGACATTATGTGCCATATGTTTGGGGTCATTGTAGTGCTGGAATATAAAATTTCCATCTAAACCCAATATTTTTGCACTTTTTTTTTAAGATTGTTGCGGAGTATATTTATATAGAGCTTATGATCCATTATGCCATCCATAAAAACTGAATTTTCTACCCCATTTGAAGCCATACAACTCCAAACCATCACCATGTTTAACTGTAGGAAGTAAATTTTTTGGATCCAAAGCATTGTCGGTTTTCTCCAAACTCTGATGACAATAGCTTCCGAAAATTTTGAATTTACTTTCATCACTAAATATTACTTTGTTCCAAAAGTTATCTGTCTTCAATTGATGAGTTATTGCAAACTCCAAAAGCTCTTTCTGATTTTCTTTCGAGCAACTCGACTGTTATATCCAGCATGTGTTTAATCACATTTCTCACGGTTTCACCACTTACACTTCTGCCCATTATTCGACAAGTTTCTGCAACTAGTTTGACTGCACTTAGTTTAGGATAAATCTTTATCTTTCAACATTTTCCTTTTGGCTACATCACTCAAAATACTTTTCCTCCCTTTCCCACTTTTATTTTCAATTAATCCATCGCTTTTTAATCATCCAATGATTTTCTGGACACACGAGTTGCATCTACCGACAATTTCAGCTATTTCACGATAAGATTTTTCTATCTTAAATAACCTTAATTTATATTTTCTTACATCAACACTGGTCTCTCTCTGAGGAGCCCTTTTCCATTTAAATTTGCACAAAAAACAAAAATAACAGTCCAAAAAGTTTAAAATATCATTTCCCAAACTTAGATAATTATAGTAGCAAGCAGAATAAAAATTTAGTGCTAATTAAACAAATTTCATTGGTGTATCCTCAATTTTTTGAGGTATAAATTTGCTTGTTTATTTGAAATGCCTCTGAAAATTTTTCTTTTAGAATTTTGTCATTGATTTTTCTTTATTTTTAATGTTAATTAAACCTTTCATGTCTAAGAACAAAATTACGTTTGCACTTTTAGATAATGTGTTATTTCAATTGAAAGTAGGCTTTATAAAGTAAAAGTAAGGTGTATCTTTAATTGCTTGTGCCACTGTATATATAATGCTTTTTCATATTATACTATTCACCAGTCTCATTTTTGTTCTTAAATTTGTGTCTAGCTTTCTACTGCTACAACATTTTACCACTTTGTAACCTTTCTTTTAAACTTTTTGTTTGGCGCAATATATTCTTTGGATTTTGTGGCAGGGAAAGGCATTCCTTCACACGATTGTCTTAATTTACAGTGGGACAGTGCATGGACTGTTCTAATATTGCTTTCATGATACAGTTTAAAGTTTTGTTCAGTGTTCGAATTTGAGTTGGCCAACGGTACACTTATAATGAAGGTTCATTTGCTTACATATTGAATTTATTAGGTTACAAATCCCTGATAAATTTTCCATCCGGTTCTTAAAGTTGATTACGCAGGTTTTTTTTTTTTTTTTTATTAAACTGATGCTTCTAAAATTGTTAACAAACTTAACTCCTAAGATTCTTCAGTGAAGGACTTTTCAGGTTTAAAATCTAATTAGAAATACTTTTGACAAATCTAAGATTTTTCAAGGAAACTTGTTATTGCGAAACGTCAACAATTTACTGTAATAACGGAACAGTTGAAAAAAAAATTTAATTTTTTTGTACAAATTTTTAGATAAATATAATTGGAAATCTTGCAACTGGCGGTAATCATACCAGTGAGTAGGAATAAAGTTATAAATTCTTGTGAAAAAAAATAAGACAAAACCTTAAATTTAAATGTGATTAAAATAAAATTGAATCAAAACTTTGATCCGTTACACTATGGACAGAATTATGTGCTGATATAAACTTACCTTCTAAATATTAAGAACATATTAAGACTTTTCAGTCAGTTACTAAATGCTTAAAAGTATGAACCCAATTAGTTGAAACATCAGAGTTCATGGTTTCAGTGTACTTGCCACACTACGAACTACGTAGTTAGATAAAATTTATATTTTGAATTTTGAAAGTTAGTTACTTGTAAATTGAGTTTAATCTTGATATAAATTGTAATTGTTTTCAATGACTTGTAAATGCAATTGCAATAATTTTTAATACCATTCTTTTTTTTTCAGCCTTACAATCAAAGCACATTAGGTATGTATTTCATTTTGGATATTGACTAGCGTTAAAAAAGTTTCCTTAAATTTTATTCTTAAATGGAATTTTATTGTATTTTAACTTCAACGTACTTTTATATACGCATTCAGTGACTGATAACTCATTAACCAAGTTTTGCATTTCCTGTAACTATCTAGTAGTCGTATTTACAACCATAGGAACTATAGAGTTATAAAAGTTCAGGGTTGCGAAAAAGATAACAGATGATTTAACGTCATTGGAATGATTCCAATATTGAAGTTGTCATTGCGTAAATCGTAACCCATCCTATAATGGATTTCGAAGAAAAAACTCTTAGTGGGATATAACTTTAATAGCCAAAATTGAAATTGCCATTTAATTTACAATACAACTTGTTAATAATTAAGAATTGATCTTCCCCTCTTAATTGGTATCAAAAGTAATGAACAGCTAGCAAAGATCATTGTTAAAATACTTCAATGAAAGCGTGTTTGAAATTTTATCGATATGCCAATTTTCTGATTAGAGCTGTCAGTGTCAGATCATCTTGTTGCTACGTTCTTTAGATTTAATAAGGTTAAAGTGCTATAACTTTATGAGCAACATCCAAAATAGGTCTGCTTATATATAACATAAACACAACTAATTGATTTGTAAAATACAATCTCAAATATTTATTTTTGAGCATCCTTGTTTAATAAAACTGTAGCGACATCTAATAAACTTATTGATTTATGCTTTTAGATCTTAATCTATTCGTAAAATTATTCGCAAACAAATCTCGTTCATTCTGTGCTTAAAATTTTACTCAATCGTTAGATATTATTAGTATCGAATGCATAGTTAATTTTTTAAAATGTAGTTTATTTCTAGGTATTTGGTTTTAATGTCGAAAGACTATTAAACGTCTTTCTTAAAACTGAATGGTTTATATAAAAAATAGTTAAATATATTTGCCTATAATCTTAATGAACAAAACTAAATTTGTTAAGCAGTTTGTGTAACTTTCTTATGTAATGCTTATCAGTGTTTCAAATGTTTTATGCTCTGTTTTTAAACTTCAGAGTCAAACTCAGTACCGAGTACTTCAATTGTTTGGCCAAGTCAGCCTTTCACTGGTACTTCCGCTAATTTATCAAGGGATTCTGTTTACTATCCACAGGTAAGTTTTTAGTTTTCTAAGTTATCACAGCTAGGAACTAATACAGTATATGCTTTTATGGGGAAACTTTTATGGAAAAACTAAACTCAAACTTCATCGTTTCTATCAATCTTGAAGTTCAACATTTTATTTGCTAGTGCTTAATTAACATTTAATATTTGTTAATTTCTGTCTGTACCAACCCTTCTACTGAAAGTTATTTCAATATTATAAACTTAAGTAGCTATTTTAACTAACTTATGTGCTTGGTAATCTTGTGTTTAAACTTTCTTACAGGCAACTTGGCCAATTGTTTGGCCTCCACAATTCTACCTCCAGCAACAATGCCTGTATCCGCCTACTGTAAGTATTTTCTTCATCAGAACAACTACTTGTAGGTACAATTTAAGCTTTTATTTAGTTTTATAGAAGTTCACGGATTATACATTATGAGGTTTCTAATCTGCAAGACTTGTGAAACTTTAAACAATCTAACTTGATTACAAATCAAGAGTAAACCCACCATCGCATTCTATATTTTATGATAATACACTATTTTAAATGTATCGGAACTAACTAGTGAGATTAGACTGTATGCACAAGTTGTATCTGAAGAGCTTTATGCAGAGAACTACTTCCTAGATTGTGAATATCATAGATAAGAGACTAAGGAAAGTAGAATAAATTTTTTGTTTAAGTCTAGAGTTTTTATAATTAGTCTTAAGTTGATTTTGTACCCTGACCACTATATTTAATTTACTGCTTCATCGTGAAGCAGGATTTGTGGCCAAGAATAACCTTTAACTGAGGAATTGTGGTAAACAAACGCGTTTATAAGTTAGATAGCTAGTTTTCAGTCTTTAGAAAAATTACTTACAGGGAATAAAACTAGTCATTAGTGAAACAAATGTTAAAAATACAAAATGAATTTGAAATTTATCCGAATTCAAATGCTATTAAATTTGTAAGGAAATTTTCCTAGTGAAACGTTTAAAGAATTCTCAAATTTGCTGACAATAAACTTGCATCAACATCCTAAGAGTAAATTTTATTTGTCTTGTAGTGTGTAATTCTGATATAAAAGCATTGTTTCGTGTAACGGAAATGTCTATTCAGCTTCTAAGAAATCTAAACTGATTTAGGAATTTCAAATATGGGTTACAAAATTTAATGAGAATAAGCTTTATATATATATATATATATATATATATATATATATATATATATATAT
>JAPDSC010147181.1:0-38164 GCA_026290005.1 Latrodectus geometricus
AAAAAAAAACACATAATTGTAATGCTTCATGGAATTTTTAACACAAATAAAATACAGTAAATTAACAAGAAACTATAATACTAATAACCACTCTGGTTTAAAAAATAATTAAAAAAATAAATCATGAATTAAGTGTTAAAACGTATTAGTTATATATATATATATATATATATATATATATATATTTGATGAATGTCATTGTAATGTATTATTATTATTTCATCTTCAGCACTAAAAGCAACGAAATTTATGGCATTTTTTAGGTTTTCAGCACGAAATTTGAGGCATTGCTTTTGAGTAGGCCGCTCAAAGTGCTACTTTCAGTAAGAGCGGGGTATAATAATACAAAATGTAAATTTGTTTTAAATTATATCTCATCATCATTGGGACATTATTTTTAGAGTTAGCTAAAAGTCGATTGCTAACGTATAAGCAGCAATCTTCGTCATGAAATTTATAACTATTATACAAAAAATATAGTGTAAAATATAAATTCATCAAAATAATAAAATTTAAATTCAATATAAAGAAATAAGTAACAAATTTATTAAATTAATATACAAGCTTAACTTTATGTTCTTAAAAAGACATGTTTCTAGATATTTGAGAATTCATGATTTATGCCATAATGTATTTCTAATATACTTGCTCTTCATATAAATATTTATGTCATAGTTGAAATATTCACGCAATATATACTAATTTATGATTCCAATACAATGAAGTAAGTAGCTGAATATACTTAGATCTATCCTCAAAGAGGACAAACTTTGTTACCTTATACGTAAAATGGTATTCACAATCTCATTTAGCTAGATTACACAATTGAGCTCTGTCTTTGATAAATCATAGCTGCCATGTATATATATATATATATATACAATGTGTTACACATTCCTATCCTTAAAATATGTTGTTCAGGAAATAAATGGTCATTTTACTCAGAATTGATAGAAAATACATTCAAAAATGATTTATACGATCGATATTGTCTACAAGTCTGAGCATAATAAATTTGCTTAAACTGTTCATTGAAGTACACTGAACCTAGTATTTGGTTTCCGTGATATTGCAACATGAAGATGAAGTCGATACATTTCCGTTCATCTAATATCAAGTGAAACATTTGGGAAATATGAATATATATTTAGTTTCCGTCTCACGGTTGGCTTAAAATAGTTTACTTTAAGTATATATATATATATATATATATATATATATATATATATATATATATATATATATATATGTATGTATATAAATATATATATATATGTATATATATATAAACAACCTTATTTATAAAATTACCATTTTCCCTAACAAATTTTGTTTTTTTCTATTACTAATACTCACATGAAAAAATGAATTTGTAATTATATTCAAAAAGCTTTATATTTTATTAATAAACATGAAATTCCTTGTTATGATTTATGAAAGAAAACTGTGGGATTGAAACAATACAGTGGAAGTGCAGAATAGAGCACAGTTATAAGTGTTTCTAAGTTTAAGTAACTTTCTTACCACGAGTATCTATTATTTATGTAAAAATAGAAAGAGGAAATAAATCACATATTTTCTTATTTGCTATATTTTTAAATAACAGAAAGCATTGATTGAAAAACTACGTGAAGTATAAATTTAAATTTTCTATTTTTGTATTTAAATTCAAAAAACTATGTGTTCTTAAGAATATGCAATAACATTTTCATTGACAAAAATACATTTTCAAGAAAATAAGAGATGATATGAAAAATAATACAATTTGAGAAAATTGATTATAGTAAAGAAATGTGTTAAGTTAAAAAATCTGTAGCACAATGTAGGACATTAAAATAAATAACCAAAAGGAATCCATAAATTACATAAAAAAAAATTGACTAATTAAAATTAGAGAAATCGAATATTTGAAGGTTATTAGTTGATAAATTGATAATACTTATTGCAACATAAAAAATAAATATAATTCTTGAAATGGGAATATATTTGAAAATGCTTTTTTTCAAAACGATTAGCAAAAAATTATAACATGAAAATACCGTAACCTAGAAAACAATTATTTAAATTAACATGCTTCTCTCTTGAAAATCAATTAAATATTTGTTTCGTAATTAAAATCATGTTTCCTCTACTTTTCTGTCTTTTTTTTAGTTTGTTTGAAGGACAATTATTTTTCGTCCGTAATTTTACTTTGAAATTCCTATATATTTTTTTAAATGTATTTATTTTTTTAGTCAATGATTTGCTGTTTCTTTATAAATAAACTAAGAAATATTGAATGTATACATGTTAAATTTTTGTAAATTTTGTAAACTGCATGTATTTAAAAAAATTGGGCTTAAAATTTAGTTTTGCGATTTATTTTAATTATATTATAATATTTTCAGGGAAGCTATATAAATAATTAAAGTTGTTAAATAAGTAAGTTTTTCAGTAATTATGGTAACAAAAAAGACTATATACATATTTAATTTTTTAACTAAACTATTGAACATGTATGAATCATGAGACCTTTAGTCAACGAACATTTCATTCAAAACGTTACTTTAATATAAAACAAAATAATGTTTAAGGAATATGCTTTAAATTAATAATACAAATGTTAGTATTGACTCTTAACTCAGTAGGAACTAGTCCTTTCTACCAATATTTACAGATACTTCAAGAGAAATTTATCAATCATATAAATTTAATTTTTTTCTTATTAAAAAAAATATTAATTTCAGATTAAAACTGTATTTTAAGCTGAAAAAGTCTTATCAAAATGATTAAACTTAATAAAAGTACAAACAACGATTATTCTTTGGACAATTTAAACTAAAAAATTTTAGAATTTTTAAAATTTTTAAAAAGATAATTTTATAAATCTTATATTAATATAAGTCCCCGAATTTTCACTTGGTTTAGTATAAAAGACAATATACATAAATTAATTTTACATAATTTAAGAAAATCATATAACAGGAGTCTTAAAAAGCAAATCCTAAAATTCAAAAATAATTTTAATTATGAGAAAAGGTTAAAAAAAAAAACTAGATTGCTATGATATATATTTGAATTTTTGAATACATAAAAATTTGAGCTAAAATTTGAATGATTAAATTTTGAACTAATTAAATTTTGAAATAAATATGTATTACAATTTTATAGCATAAATTTACTCAAACATTGTATCTTGCTTTCTTAATAAAGTATTAATATTTACATTCGTATTTATTTTTTAATATAACCGCTTATAGAAATTGAAAATATAAATATTTTTTGAGGGACTTTATAGAAGAAGTAGAGATATACTGTTCAATTAAAACATCGAAATAACATCATTCAAACTCTAGGATTTCTTTGATAAAAATTAAATATTTATTATTCATATTTTATTAAAAGTTTTCTTATTTCAAAATTAGAAATAAAGCTTCTCGTAAATAAAAATAAATAACTTTAAAAGATGATTTAATCTAATTAGTTTAAAATCTCTGAATGAAACTAGAAAACAATTATAATGAAATTCTTCCCCATTTTAAAAAGCATTTGTTTACGTATAATCAAGTATGAATATACTCAGTTTATAAATAAAAGTATTTAATAGCTTGATGTGTCCAGAAGATTTTAGTTATAAAATTACAGTCAAGATAAATATCATTATATATCATGAAACAAATTATCGAGAATACACAAAAAGCTTTATCTAAAACAAAATTTGTAATCCTTGTAAATTTTCATGAATTATTGAAATATTTCTTTTCAACTGATGTTTTATGTATTTCATTAGCTTGATGTTTTGAAAAATGAATTTAGTTTGAGATTTAAGGTCATGAATTGCGTAACATAAATCTTATCCTAATAGACTTTACTTTCCATAATAAATTTCAAAACTCGTCTACATATTTTCTGTTTACAAAACAACAAATTTCTGGAAAATATTACTTTCAGAATAATAATATATGCACAATTAGGTTAATAGTTTTGCTTCCAAGTTTGTACGTTTTACTGATGTCATTAGATTATTTGATAAAGAAAATATTTGAATACATTAGAATATATGATATTCAACGACTAAAAATATTCAATGTGCAAAAATGGTTAGTACAAAAACGGTAAACTATCCTCTGAAATATCTGGAATTTGATTTTTATAATTTGCAACAAATATACAAACTGATATTCATGCTGTGTATTTTACGTGGAAAGGTTTTTATTCTTATAAAATAGAGAAAACATATCAAACACTGAAATCATATTTAAAATCTTCATTATAATGAATATGTAATGGATAATTTTGTGTATTTGCTTCTGACATAAAATTTTAGAGGGGTTGTGTCTATAATTAAATATTTTGTTTAAAATTATTAAAGATAAAGAATCTATTCATAATATATATTATTAAAGATAAAGAATATATTTAAATATAAAAAAATAATATCCGATTTTATGTTGAAAAGTTAAAAGGAATTATATTCAATAATTAATATACATATACTCAGCAAATATAAAAAATAATTTGTGAATTTATAATTTAAATTTATTCTTATTTTAGTAACATAATTGTAATTAATTGCCTAAAGTAAATTTAGCTTTATCTAGTAGAAATATCATGTTTAAAATATAACTTGACTTTCTGTTATTTTAAATAATGATATAGTGACAAAAATAAATTGCTGAAAATCACTTTACTTCTTTAAGAAGTAAGCTTCTTGTAAATGAAGAATATATTCCTCTAAAAATTCTAGGAAAACGTTAACTGTAAAAGACTTCAAACTTAACATGTATCCAAATTTATTGAACGATATAAGTAGGAACGTGGTATTTAAATCGAAGAGAAAATTATAAGATTTTTGACTGGCATCTGAAATTTTCGCGAACGGGCTTTATTATCCTTCCCTGTCAAAATATTCACATATTTATATCCTGAAATTCTGAATAATATAAATATGTACATATTACGCTTAAAAAGTAATAATTCTAAGAGTTCAAATTATCTTAAGATTACCAAAGATTTACCATCTTAAGATTTAGCAAATCTATTTTATCTCGTAGAATCACCAAATGCAAAAGATGAAGTAAGTTTACTGTAGAGTGACTGTGCATACAGTTAAAACCCTGTATATGATCATAACTAATTTTACAACTTATAAGTTGGTGTCTCTCAGTGCATCTTATTTTCTTTTCCGTTGTTCTCTTTTTATTTTATGACATTCTTTCATAAATCATAATTTTTAAATTTCGTTTATTCTCTATGCACTTATGAAAGTAAAATGACAGTTTGCGTAAATTAAATCTATAATTAATAACGATACACGCAATAATCAAGTTAATTTTATCCTTTATACCTCTGAATTTAAATATTTTGTTTTAATTCTATAATTTTGCCCTTTTACTTTGCTAAAAAATTAAATTCAATCATCAATAAATTTTGTCGTATACATTTTAAAAAATTTTAAAATATCTAATCTTAACAATATTAATTACTTAAATAAATGTGAAACTTCTAAAGAAAATTAAGCATATAAAATAATAAACTCAGTTTGCATAGAATGAGTTATGCCAGAGAGGATTCAAACTCGAAAGAAAATCGCAAAAGCTAATTGAATTGAAATTAATATTGTATTACATAAACGACTGTTATTGAACAAATGATTCATGCAACAAAATGCACATTCACGTGTAGTGAGAAGAGGTTGCAGCAATCTCTGATTCACAAAATAGACAATCCGCTTATGACTAAAGAATTTAACATAAAATATTAGGTATCACAAATGAGAAGAAAATCAATTTTTTGGATTTTTGAAAATACTTTCTGGGACTGAAGTTAAGTGTAAAATTTCTTTTCGACATCAATTGATTGCATCGATTATTTTAAATTTCAAAAGACATGACAAAACAATCAATTCATTTTTAGCTAATACATGTCAAAATAGAGATCATTTATGTCAAAGATTTTAATCTAGGAAATGAAGTAAGGATACTAAAAATAAAATTGATGTAAAAACATATTGATAACAGTGAAAGCCGTACCACCATTTAAAATTATCAATTTGTATAACTGGTGATAAAAAAACAGAAACTGCTCTACTGCCTAAATAATCATGTATTTTACATATTATTAACATGTGTGTATTAGACAAAATATGTCTTGACAGTTAAATTTTGCTTATTTATTTGCGCCCCGTTTTGTCAAATACATTCATTTATAAACACGGCATCATCGCCAAATTTATGGTAAACAACATTTTTTTGAGATTATCATTCTTGATAAAAAGATAATATTTTCAAGTGTATCCTGTTTCACCATTACCAGTGGTTCTGAACAATACCTAGTAAAGAGGAAACAGAAAAGACATAATACAGTCAGCAGAGTTTTATAGGACCGCTATAGCCGATATATCACTGTAAAATAAAAACTAAGCTTGTAAACTGGGTGTCCTTTAGAGACCTTTGATAAAGGAATAACATCTTTCTAGATCTTTCCATAAATTTTTCATAATGCATAAATTATTTCCATAGAATAGTATATTTGGAGATTCTGTTTGTGGGTTTCAATGCAGACCCACGTTTAAATGATATAATCTAAAATGATTTACTTAAACAATTACCAAGCATATATCTCAAAATTAGCAATATATGCCTGATGTACAACCATTGTCTATATACCTTTCTGTAAACATCAGGTATAACTGCATCTAGTTAAGAAAAAACATATTTAAATATAAAGTGTGTGTCAAACTGTTCTTATGAGGAACATTTTTATGTAACCTGTTATCCCACATGACGATATCTGATTCAACATAAAAAGGGAATGCTAAATAATTCCCTTATCTTCCATTTTCTTCTATCTTCACTCAATTTTTGTTGTAAATTATAATTTTAATAATTTGTTTCTTAAATAAGTATTTAAACTATGTATTTTTCTTATATTTTTAAATAAATTAAAAAATCTAAGAGAATTAGTTAAAATGTTACTTATATCATTCATTGACAGTAATTATGTAGAAATGGTTTCATGATAACAGCCCAAAATCTTGAAATGTTCTAAAGAAAAAAAAATAAAAATCAAAAGATAATATCAAACAAGCTTTTATGTAACCGAGTTTAAAATATTTTTGCGCCTGTTTCGAAATTAAAGAGAATCAGTATTTTCAAAAGACTTAAAGTTTTGCTATAAAAGCTATCTTCTCTATAAGTGAAATAACGCTATTTCATAAGTTAATAAATAAAATTTTTAAAAATTAATAACTTGATGTAAAATTGTTAAATATTAAGCTATTATGTGATATATGTTGCAGAATTTGTTAAGCATTTCTTTAATACAACAGTAATTTTTGTATATTTTATTCATTCAACATTTCAATGAAAGAAATTTTAAGAAATTCATTACGTTAAAATAAAACGTTTTTCAAATTTTTTATAAAAATATTATAACTTTTGTGTTATTCATTGGCATAATAATCTAATTGAATTTACTTAAAGAGAAAAACTCATAAAAATCATTAAATTCACAGTTAATTCTAAAGAATAGAAATGAATGTGATTCAAAACTAAATTACTCTAACAATAAAATATAAGCAATATAAAAAAACAAATTTCCCTTTCCTTATGAGCTTTATGATAAAAAAAAAACCCAAAATATTGTGTTACAAGTGTTCAACTTATTTGTATAAATTTTAATTTCATAAATGTGTTGGCAATAATAAATTTTATTCAAAATGTTAGTATTAAAAGTAAGAAAATTATTTCTATCAAAAGATGAAGCAATTTTGCAATTCTAATCAAAGAATATAAGAAATTTCTTTAAAAATCAAAAAATTAAACACTCAAATGAAAATATTTTAATAATAAACACATATTTGATTCAGTTTTTATTGAATAAAATGAAATTTAAAATTCAGTAAATGTAGACAACTAATTTAAATTTATTATTGAAGAAGAATTTTTTCTTATGGATATTCCATTGATTTCAGGAGAACAAAAATAAAAATATATTTTTATCATAAATTATTTACATCAAATTTAGGATTTGGAAATACTTTTTATACATTAATATGTTGTATGCCTTTAAAAATTTTCCTCCTTCAATCATTTTTATTTATAAAGAAATAACATTTATTTATTAATTTTTATAAAAGTTACATTTAAAAGAAATTTTGTTATAGGAACTTCAAAAAATATATTTTTAAATATTAAAAGATGATTGCTGTTATTAATAAGAAATTTAAATTATTCAAATTTGATTCGTTAAGAAATCTTTCTACTGTGTACTGTTTAGGCTTATGTTTATTTTTTAATAATCGAAAATTCCTTCAATTTTTTTTTTACATATTGTTAGTCACTTTTTTAAATCTTTAAAAGTCTATCGATTTAAGCATTTTTGACAAATTATATTTTGAAATATATATGTGCAAGCAAATTGAAGATAATTTTACTTTTCACAATTAAAGGTTCAAAACTGACGTGATATGCATATGAATCCAATCTATTAAACAAAAGAAAAATATTTAGGTGATTCAGATGATATTATTCATAAAATTACAACTTGTGTCATCTGCAGTAATTAGAGAAGACATTTCCTATACATACATTAAAGAGTACATATAATTGGAGATGATTAATAAGGTTCATAATACTCTTGTAATATAGCACATTCTATGCAATATCTGCCTAACATGAATATCAAACAACCAAGTTGATCTTGTGACATACTGCATCACTTATCAAGAAATGCTTTCTGAAATTCCAGTGTGCATCTATATTTTGATTGACAAGGTTGCGTTAAGTAAACAGTATATATTTCCTTCATGCTTTATATTCAAATCAGGTAATAATTTTTTTTCTAAAGGAATGACATCCTCTTATTGAAAGCAACATCATCCATAAAAACAAATTCTGTGAATATAAAAATTCTGACCCTAAAAAGAGAACAATTTTTTCTCACTTGGCGTTGCTGTCGCTGTATTTCGATTACTACCCAATTATATGTTGTAATAATTTCGTCTTCTAGTAAAAAGTCGCTTACGAGTTTACCCGAGTCTTACCTAATTGGTTAGGGTATTCTAATTCTTATAAAAATTGTAAAAAAATTCCCTGTAAATTTATTTTTATGCTTATTATGTATGTTAAGATAAACAAGCTAATCTAATATTTTTAAAAATCACACGGTTTTTGCGTACTATTAATTCTCCTTATCTAATCCCTTCTCTTATAACTTAATGATGAGCTATGCTGCCAAAAAATACTCCCAATTCGCAACCTAAAAAAGACATTTCATTAACACAATCATATCATTACAGTGCGTAAATTAAATTATTAATCTTTAAAAATATAAAAACTCACAATTTAAATAAAATATTATTGAAGAAATTACAATTAAACAGTTTTTATTTGTGATTAAATGACAAAACTTAATAGTCAAAAATTTATTTTAGATTATCCATAATTTTAATATCGAAAAATGCTTTAAAACCCATTAATTTTAAGGGAAATTTTAAAAATAATATGATTGCGAAATGTGTTGTTGTTATATATGACACTTGGCGAAGCCAAGACCACTGTCAGGATCAAGATGAATGAAGTCAGAAAGAGCGTCTTTCGTTTTTGAACAGAGTACCCCCTTATGAGGATTTCCATCTCATAAAACTTTGGCTTATAAATGGCAATACTACCTGGGTCTTCCAATTTAGACTCAGAAGCAAGGCCTGGCTCCTAACGCACCCAGTGGTATTAGTTTGGAAGGAGAACATGGAAGATATTGCGACCACGACATATTTTACGTGCCCCGGTCACCATTAGGGAACACGATGGATTTTCAGATAAGCTGGAATTCGAGCTCTCCACCTTTTGGTAACGAGAACGATGCCCTAGCCAACCAATCCACCATGGCCTTTCACGAAATGTATACCATGACATGAACTCAAGCATTTAGCATATTTTGTGTTTAAATTACATTGAAAAATTCTTATACGTATTCTAATATATTCAAATTAAAATTTTAATGAACATGTATATTTCCTAATTATTAAGTTGACAAAAAATTATTTAGACAGAAACTGAGGGAAAAAAACAAATTGCAATTAATGCTGAAAAAATTGCGAAGGTAAGAAACAAAAAAAATTAAATATTTATGGCCTTTATAAAAATTTAATTATGTATCTAATCAGTAAATTTTATGATTGAAAATTAATATTTTAATTAAATGGAAAGTATTTAAAGTAAAAACAAAGGAGATATCATTATTCAAATAATAATAATTGCATTATGAAACATTGCTCAATTTTACTTACTACATGAATATTAATTTTTATTTAGGTACTCATCGATAAAGAGCAATTTATAAATATGCAAAATAAGTTTTTTTTTAATTTTTAAATTTACATAAACTATTAGTTGCCTGATTTGACTGTGAAGTCCTAGCAAATGTGCTTAGAAAGAAAGAAATGGTAGATCATGGAATATTTCCTGATCTTAAAATTTTGATTCATACTTATTTCAACGTTGGATCATTCCAGAAATCATCAATTTATCAGGCTCTCTTAACTGGATTATGAATTCACTGAACAATTACATAGTGTTTGTTATTGTACTTGTTTACATATTGTCTCAGATTAAGCGGAATACGTGCAATCAAAAAAGAAAATTAATAAATTCATTTTAGTCACGAACAAGGTGTACTGTAGAATTCCAAAGAGAAATTAATCCAACAAGAGCAATTTAAACAGCTTTTTTTTTATAGTGAAATGGAAGTTTTTTTATATAGGAATTTTGCTAATTTTCATATCACGGGCTGTTAATATTCAACTTCTTCGAGAAAAACGTTGCTAGGAAAAACTAGGATAGAAAATTTATTATGATAAGGAACAGATGACATGTACTATCACAACATTCATTAATTTTTAGAAGCATTTAAAATGCTTTTTGTTGAAATTTAACTTCTTATATATTTCAAGAAATTGTAACTCGTAATTCAAAAATTCTTGGTATTTTAACATTAAGTCGTTAATAATTTTTTAAAAACATAAGCTATCATCGCATATATTCTAAGAATATTTGGAAGATGAATGTATTGCATATTCTCTCTATGACATCTTTTAGGATTTAAATATTTTGTTGATAAATAATCAATTGCGATGTCCCTACACAACAAATATAAATTCAATTTTTCATTTCATTTTTCCATATAATTTCTGCTTTGTTCAATAAATAAACATATTTAATACTTTCAGGTGAAAGATTTTGTATAAATAAGTTAGATGTTAAATAATTTTCTTTTTTAATTTGCAATCACGTAGGGATATAAATTTTTCAAATGAAATGAGATTTTATGCTTAAATGGTATATATATATATTATCTAAAAGTGCCTTATGAAAGAGTTTATGTATATCTTAATTGCATTAATTATCATCTTATTCATTAATTTACATTTCTTAATTGCTACAATGTTAGGTGGTTTTACTTAAGATAAACGTTTGCGATGAAATAATCAAAAATAATTTCAGAAATGCATCTAAATATAGTTCTATGAATATAAGCAAATACTTCTGAAATAAAGGAAACGCAAAAGAAATAAAATATCATATCACTAAAGGAAAGGAATAAAAGTGAGGATCAAACCTTTCCCTAATAATCTCTGTGGGATTAACCAGAACGCTAAGTTGGAAGAAAGTTGGTGTTAGATTTATTAGTCCTTGGTAATGTAAGGGTTATATAAATTAAAAGTAATAATGGTATTTTCAGGGAAAATTTTAAATATTTTTGACATAATTTTATTTCGAAATTTTGTTCAAATTTGCAACTAAATGCTGTGATTCACAAAAAGTAATATGATTATTTATTTAAAAAGCTTATTAATTAATGATAATTTTTATTTGATTATGATACCCAAAAGGAATCTTGAATAAATATTTCATAAGCATTCTTTAATATAGTGAAAATGAAAGTGAAATAAAATTAAAAATAAATAATTGTTTCATAAAATGAAATTAAATACAATGAAATTAAAGTAGATAAAATTAAGAAATGGAATTAATAAGTAACTAAAATTAAGGAAAACCCATAATAATTAAATACAATAAATTTTGTCAATTGATTGAAAACAAGAAAATAATCTTAGAAAGTAATATGGGTGTTAATCAGTGATGTATATATTGTTTGTATAGATATAAACCTATATATAATTAAAAATACAGAACAAAATATATTTTATTAATTGGTAGCTACAAAAAGAATGATAGTAGTCATACCACTGAGTTATATATGCAGACATTCTGTGAGAAATAAAATATATAAAAAGATCAATATAACTCTATTGTTTTTTCTGTCATTTTTATATAATCAACTAATTTGGTAGCGTTTTGAAACGGTTGAAATTGACTTATAAAAATTACCCAAATTTCATTTACTTTTAGAAATAATTGGTGAATACAAAGATTATGTAAAACCTTTAAATCCTAATAAGTATTAGAGTGTGTATTTCATTGCAGTGTATAATAAATGTCCGGACATGCTACATTGATAATTTAAATTATTTTGCTTTGATAGTCCAAGCAGCTGCACAGACTACTTAACATCATCAACGTATATGATAGTCGGCAGAGTATGTATGATTACTCTGAATATATAACAACTAAACGAAACGACTCTGATACGGCATATCATTTTTTAACAAGAATAAAAAATATAAGTATGGTATACCATTCATTAATAAGTGATAGCTTAGATTGCAGATATCTTCATAATAGTAAGTTGTTGGAAACAGTCATTTTAAAAAAAATGAGAGAAAAGTGGGTTTTTTTGTTAAACATTGCATTACTTCAAAAAAAGAAAACTCAACTTGTGGTTGAAGTCAACAATTTTCTCAACGACACTACATATATTGAGTGTCCATGGTATCTGTTTTAATGGATATCAAAAACTGAATCCAGAATCATAAAAATCGGTTACAAATGGTCTACCATACCATGCCAATAAATAAATGACATCAACGTTTTAGTACTTTCAATGATTGAATAAATATTGTTTTTCTTTTATCGATTAATTGACTACAACATTGTTTCTCAAAGTCCTTATAATTAATGTGATTCATAAGTCCCTTCTTTAAATATAGACTAAATTCATATTAACACCCTTTTTATCTTATGTAGTCAAATCTATTTTAAAGTTATCATAGTTTAATATTCTTGAGTCATAAATAATTTCTCAATTTTAGTGAAATATGCACTTCAAGAAGGATTTTCTTAATGCTGTATAATGAACAATTTACTCGCAAGTGCATCATATATAAGTAATATTTCTAGAGATTAAAAATTTTGTTACATATATTGAAGATAAATTCTATGGTTAACTTCTTTATTAATTAGATGTCATACCAATTTTGCAGTAGTGTTTTATTTTGTTTAGTTTTTTTTTTTTTTTTTCAATGCAGCAGGCAATTACACACTTTATCCTTATGCGGTACAAGGATCAAATAAACAGATAACAAATTTATACTTAAAACATTAAAAGCACTAAAAACATAAAATCAGGTGGTCAAACTGTTCAAAAAGTCTCTAACCTCCCAGTATCTGAAGTAGATAGAGCTCTTAGTTAGAGCTGAGCAAACGGAGATATGATCAGCATCCATAATCGCACCATTGCGGAAGAGGGGGCAGGTAGGACTATCCACCAATTTAAAAAGGATACGCTTGGCATATAAACAGTCATGTCCAGATGCCATTAGAAAGGCAGCAAATGCATTACCCCTAGAAAAGTCAAAAAGGTCGAGGAGGGCATTTTTTATGGTTTATTTTGCGTAGTAAATTTAAATTTTTAGTTCTAAATAAACAGTTAACATTTTAAATAATTATGTTTATAATATTTAAATTCTTTTTAAATTCTGACCACAATTAACTTTTTAAAAATGAATTTTGTGGCATGTATAATTTATGAGAGATTTTATAATAAATACTATGAAACACCAAAACAAATATCTGAATTAAAGAATCAATAATATAATGTGTCGTTTAAGAATTTAAAAATTTTAAAATTATTTTTTCAATTTTAAAATTATAAGAATTCAAAAGTATTAGCAGATTTTAGGAAGTTAATTATTGCACACATGATTGTTTGAAATAATTAACTAGTTTAGGAATAAACTACTAAAATCGTGGCAAGCAGAACTGGGAAAAAACAAACTAGTTTTGAAATTTTGACTGCTGAATCCATAGTGGATAACCAAATATAATTTTAAGTATATATATCGGGTGATTAGCAAACAAGCCCTGGTTTTAAAATTAAATATTTCAACAACAAAGATCAACAGAATTATGCGGTAAATGGTGAGTTTATTAGCAAAATTATAAAAATGGTGTACAGAAGTTTCAAAAATTCAAAAGAAGAATCGCTATGTTACCTTATAAATAGCCTGTAAAACGTGCTTCGATGTTTATAGAGATCAGGACTGTTGGATTGTAAAAAGAGGCTATAGTAAAAATTAAAATAATGTATTCTAATGAACAACATTTTTTTTGGGCTACTGGTACCACAGATTAGAACACAGTCCTACTGCAGCATTGCACAGTTTTCAAAACCGATTAGGTGTTCCAGTGAGACCCAATGCGAAATCCATTCTCATACTCTTTGCCAAATTCGCACGGAGTGGCGCGTAATGATCGAAAAGGAAATGTTGAACCTATGAAAACAATAATAATTCCTGAAAAATGAAGCCAACGAGAGGAATTTTTCAGGAAAACCTAACTAGCGTTGGAGGATCGACCAGGTATTGACTGGGTCTTGTAAGATGAAGTTCGACCACTTCTAATGGATAAAGTTTTTCCTTTTCTTCATTAATACTTTGGGAATAGAGTAATTGGGTTAAATTATCCGAAATTCATTGACACAGGAATAGATTAGCCTCCATATTCTCCCAATCTGGCTCTTTGTGATTTCTTTCTGTGGGTACATTGAAAGACCCTGTCTATCGAAACAATCCTACTACTCTGGATGAGCTTGAATCGGTGATTGGTGTTGCATGAGATTCCATTTCCGTTAAGACATTACAAGATGTGATGTCAAATTTCGTTGCTCGCTACCACCTCCTTATTTTTCAAACGGTTAATATTTCGAAAAAAACGTGTTTTGATTGTCATAACTTCTTGACTTCATTGACTTTTTTTTTTATGCTTTTGCAGAAAATTTTTAGTGCAGGGCGCCATCTATTAAGAGTTTATGTAACTAAATTTTCGAAACTGCTGTAAATTATTTTTACAATTTTACTAATAAACGTACCGTTTACCGTATAATTCTATTTATCACCCAGCATCAGGTTTCTAAAAATATTTATTAACTAAATGTTGTTAAAATTATAAAATACAAGCATTAAAATATAAGTATTAAGCTACTTTGTTTGTAAAATCATTATTAAGCAATAACAATCTTTACTTTCACATATTTCTTAAAATTTTTCATGCGTTAGAAATATTATTTTATTTGCAATATTTAAAAGAATTCAAAATTAAGAAAAAATGGGAACTTATATAAAAAAAATTTAATTTACCACATGACATCTTAAGAGATAATTCATAAACATTGAGTACTAACATTTAGATATAACATTACTTTTTTAAAAAAAAGTTCCCACAGAGTAACAGAAAATTATATGAAACTTACTTCACTGATGATTCCTATGCTGTAATCAAAATTTCTCTCAGAAAACTATTACAAACCTACTGTATTTTGATCAAAATGTTTTATTTATATCTTGATTATGATAGTTAGATCCCATTATTTAAATAAAAAAGGATAATAGTTCCTTTAAAATTAGAATTTTCTTTGCAACAGACGTTAGCATACTTTAACTACAAAAATAAACAATTTAAATACACTAGAAATGATATTTTTCTTTTAGAAATATTATCCTACTTTTATTGTAGAAAGAATATATATGGAAAATCATTTTTTTCATTTATAGTATTCTTTTTCTGTCTCTACTATAGCTATATTATATTAACCTATCCCATCATTAAATAAACCATATTATTATTTTATTTTTATTTCATAAAAAATGTATGCATTTTATTGAAAAACATTTAATATATAAAATATTATTAGGAATAGTAAAACACCAATTTATTTTTGCCAATACCTTTTCTAGAATACCTTATATTAAATATTTTACTTAACGGTACTCATGATTATCGTTAAAACATTTTTTATCTGTTTTATTAAATGTAAGTATTATTAGCCAACGAAATTATTACACCAAATATCTTTAAAAGTATGCATATGATGTATTGCCTGCAATGCGCATAGTTTCGTAATTAAAATGAATATCTTTAATAAATCGAAAATCAATTATTGAAAGTAATATTATCTTATTATTATAATATCTTATTTGTAAAATATATAACAATAAGTAAGGATTTAATGGTTTAAATTCAATACTGCTTACAATATAATTCTCGAATTTGTGTTAAGTGCAAATAAAAAATAATAGCATGGGATATTATTTTCTAACCTGCATAACTATGTTTTTGCTTATGCTATCAAAAATTTTAATGAGACTTAATAGAATTATGCTCAAATAATAATTAATTAGACTTGTTACATACTACTTTTCATTTTTATTCGTTGATGTGTAATGTATTATATTTTTATTTACATTATATAGATATTATTTATATTACTTTTTCATGTGACAGGGTAACTAATGATGATGGTGATAAAAAGTATAGTTTATTTTAAATAAAATAATACATAAATACCAACATTAAGGTATATTAGATTATCAATGAATATTTCAATAAGAAAAAAACAATGGAGGGTGAAACCGTTTTATTCCACTGGTACTAATTTATACATCCATTTCCGTAAATTTTCACATCCATTTCGTAAATTTTCTGTTTATTTTCTTAAACACAATTAACAAATCATAAAACACATTATTAATCAATAATATGTTTTAGCTGATTACTCAACCTAGTATAAATAATATCCTATTCTTGAAAAAAAAAAAACAATTTATGAGCTTATTTTAAATTAAATTAAAATCAATAAAATTACCTTGTTATAAGTTAAAAATATCACATGTAATTATAAATTCATAAGCCCTATTAATAATGAAAGTAAAAGGAATTTAATTATACTCTAAAAATATTACTGATCACGAAGAGAGAAAAATTATAAAAAGGTACACTGTATAAAGGTACACAATGTAAAGGTATAAAAAGGTAAATGCAGCACCTTATAAAAAGCATACAAATAACATGAAATTTACAACATGCTTTAGCGGAGGTGAGATTGGAAATTCAGCACGCATTTCTGTGACGCCACTTCAAAGTGCTTTTTAAGCCTTTGGAGATTCCGATGGTTTCAAGCTTGGCAATTTTGTTTTTCTTATGGTTTTTTCAAAAAAAAAAAATCAATTATGATACATAGAAAACAGCGATCATTTTTTGATCAAGTATCCGAGTTTGACAGAAGAAAATAGTGGCCTACCGAGATTTGGGTTATCTTTCAGGGAAATCAGTAGTCGTGTTGGACTAAACCAAACAACTGTAATGCTGATATGTGATCTTTAGATGCAAGAGGATACGATGGATTGATGTGCTGGATCGCATCCACCTCAGTGTACCACTTCACGTGATGACTGGCAAATTGTGCGTGTGGCATTGATGGATCGCTCAGCCATATCACGGACCATAGCACAGCACTTTCAGTCTTGAACGCATCATCCAGTATTTGCGCGTACTATTTGACGCCTTTTCAAGCAGAGTGGCCTGTTCGCAAGATGTCTATTGCTTCGTCTACCCTTGATAAACCAAAGAAGTCCCGTTACCAATGGTGCGAGGTAAGAAGGATTTCGATGGCAGAATGGAATAAAAATGCCTTTACTGACGAGTTACGTTTCTGTCTGCTACACCACAATTGTCACATTCGAGTCTGGAGACACCATGCAGAGGATATTGAACAGATGCTTATGCACCACCACAATAGTTCTGCACCGGATATTATGATATGGAGCGGTATTGGATATCACTCTGGCATTCCTCTAGTATGCATAATCTGTACTTTAAACAGCCAGCGCTACATCTCCAAGTTGTTGAAGCCAGTTGTCCTTCTTTAACTTCAGGGCTTGCCCACAACTATATTTCAACTGGATAATGTGTGACCAGGCACGTATCGTCCAAGTGTTCTTCGTCAATCGCCAGATTAAATTGCTTCCCTGGCAGGATCGCTCTCCAAACCTTTCGCCGATAGAAAACATGTAGCCCATGGTTGCTCAACTATTTACCCAGATTAATTCCCCAGCAGACACACCAGATCAACTTTGACAACATGGAATCTGCTTAGTCTATTGTTGCTTGGTCTATTTCTGCTTGGTCTTGGTATAAATTTGGTAAATAAAGTGTTCAATATTTTGTTTAATATTTTCTAAGAAAATATTAGCTTATGTCAATACACTTAATTTGGAATACAATAAGACTTTGATAAACAGTTTGCTTCTTGTAATTCTTTGTTTGATAAGTAGTATACTACAAAAACTTCTTAAATATATAAATACAATCTTAGAAATTCGCAACCATTTTATTTAAAAGATTTTGGGAAATCAAAACTGCATTAAAAGCGATGAAAAGGGAAATTGTTTTAAAAGATTTAACTTACTTGTGTGAGTAGAAAAATTAAAGTTCTTTTAAATTAATAAGCATTAATTTTTACTTCTTTCTTCAATTTTCTTAACTGATAACCAGTCTTGCTTACACTTTTTTTATAAAAAACATAAATAATAGGAAATTCCGTATATGAGAAAAATATGTAGATTCTTAGTAAATATTAATTTGTTTATCTACAAAAACTAATATAGTTGTAAATATTTTTTGCTTATTCTAATGTCATTTTAAATAAGCTTATTAATTATTTCATAGAAAATAATTTAAATTATAAAATACTTAATACAATAAATTAAAGCGGAATGAAAAATTAAATGCTCTTTATGGCAAGTTTTGTGAAAATATTTAATATAATCGACAGATTTTGACTTCTTCAATATACTGAAAGGACATTGGGAATGAAGCAAAGAAAAGGAGTATGTAGGAGAAAATAATTTTCTTTCCGCTTGTAATGATAATATGGAATGCTAGGAAGAATTTTGATTTACTTTTACGCCTCATTAGAAATGGATTCTTAACAAATTACATTCTTGACGAATTATATATTATTACGAATATAGCAGACCATTAATAGAAAAGATACAGTTTCTTCAATAATCGCTTTCTAGCATAGAAACTATCCCAGAATTCTTATCTATGTATTACTCTCTTACTGGAATTATTAGAATAAATGTTTGATAACTTATAATTTATTGAATATAAAATAGTTTATAAACATGGAAAACAATATTATCAATATTTTTATTTTTGGGAAAAAACGAAAGAAGTTAGTGGAAAAGTGTGTTATAGCTTTGCAAGCAATTATGAGAAAAATATAAAGTAATTTTATATAATAGTTAAATTAAGATTATTTTGCAATACATAAAAAAAATTTACAAACATCTACAATATGAATTCATAAATATATTCTAATATATATATATATATATAAACTCTCAAGTAAAAAAGATATATTTTTTGAAAATGGTTAATTTCAGACATAAAAATATTTAAGAAATCCGGTATAATATTTTTTCCGTTTACTTATTACAATGGTATTTATTAATTAACTAAAATGCGCAAATAATTTAAGTATTTTAATCTAAAAACTGCAAAATTAAAAACGCATATGAATAACTTTTTTATTGCTTTTGACTTAAAAAGTGCTGAAATAATAACAGAAAATCAAAGTATTTTATAGAATCACTTGAAAGGGAATTTATATTGAGATTTCACTCAAGACATTTTCTACAACAACAATTGGTTAGAAGCTGGATTTTTATAAATTACATGTTTGATTAGTTTTCATATAATTTCCATTTATCAAAATTAAAAAAACAGTTTTGCTATTTTTAATGTTTCTTGTTATAATGTATTAATTACAAAACTATTTCTAATCAAAAAGTTTTAACATACTCTTTAGCAGATTTATATAGATATATTATATTTTGTGATTAGAAACTAGAATATATTCTTTATCCTATGAAATAGTTCCAAATAAAATATTTAGTTTTTTTTATTATTTTTTTATTTATTTACATAAATATTGTATGTTTTGATATTTCAGGAAGTTTTAATGAGAAAGTAGTTTAAAAAAAACAATAAATATAATCATTCATTTAATTCTGTTCTTCAGCTGACATTTTAACTAACAGTAATTTGAAAGTAAAAGGTTGATACATTTCTGCACCTTTTGATTATTATAAACAAGAACTGAAATGAAAGTTTATGTCAAGTACAATCAACTAATGGTTATCTTTTTGTAGAAGTCAATTACCTTTAAACAAATATTAGTTATACTTAAATTCAAAATTTTTGTAACAGACTTTGTTTATATATGTCTTTCTTAAAAGTATAATATATATGTAAATATTTATGCATCCGTAAATAACAAACATAATTGTTTCACTTCCATGAACTTTGTAACACTACTTTATATACTAAAGTAGTGTTACAAAGTTTACTAAGCAATCTTTATTTTTTATTTTTCTGTTTACTTTAGATATTTTCGCCATAAATAAGTATTTACTTTAAATAAAAGAAACATTTCGCAGACTTTACTGCATGCTAAATTAATAAAATACATATGGACTTCTGATATTGCATTTTGATGAATTCATAAAGTAAAAGAAACTACACTAAATTTAGCTAGATTATTAAAATATGTATTCAGACACTGAAAATTTAATTAAAGTTATAAACTAAGTTTTTTTTAATTTTTTAAACTTTTGATTCATTATTGGTTGCATTAAGTAAAATACTTGAATGGTTACTTCTATTCTGCTTAAAATATACATCTGTCAGATGTTATACGACAGTCTTGTCCTTCTTTAATTATCCAATATGGCTATTCAACAAACAAATCATTAGTTCTATGTTTACACATCTGGATTATTCATACTTCAACATATAAGCTATCACATTCAAATATTTAGGCTTACCCTGTTTCGATTCTATCATTTTTTCCTTCCTTGGTTTTGGAATTATTATATATTTCATCTTAAGATGTAAGCACTTATGTTCATCATAATTCCTTTTTGACAATAGAATAAATTTAAGACTTGCAGAGAAATTTTTCCAGCGTAATAGGATAAGTTTAGATAAAATTTTGTTTTTATTAGAGAGTAGTTCATTTTATTACAAATGTCTTAAATATTATACTACATAAATGTTTTTTTTAATTTAGTAAGATTCTTTTTTGGGAATATTTTAAACAGAATATAACTAAGATTTTTATACTCTTATTTTCTTCGATTTATATATTCCTTATAAACCAATATAAGAATATAATATATATTTTTTCACTAGAAACGAGTATTTTATTTAGCTATATACATAAAAATTACTATATACATAAAAATCATATTAATTATATCAATTATATGTTGACTATAAATATAATATGTAATATATAAATATGATATAAAATAGTTTAAGTATATTAAAACTATTTTCAAATTCTTCATTATCCAATTCTGCATTAAACTAAGTATATTGTTACTTAATTTATAAATCAAAATGCTAAAGAATGAGTATTTTATTATTTTTCATGTGTATTATCCAAAAAATTCCCATATAAAAATTTAACTTTTTTATTCAAAATAAACATATTTTTCATCAACGCAGAATTTTTTGCAATTCTGAAATGATTCAATGATTTATAAAATTTATCACTACAAATTTTATAAAACATTGAATCATTGTACAGGAAATATTATAAGTTTGTTATAAGTCTTATGATATTTTACGCATTTGTATCTAAAAAACATTTTCTTTTACTTAAGACAAAGAGACATTCTATCAACATAAAATTTTTTATAATTCAGAAAATATTTCATTACAATTTGTCATAAATAAAAAAAGTTTACAGAAAAATAACATCCTTTGGAACAGCTATAGTATAAAAATAAAATATTGTTTTCCAAATTATTGTGTTTATACGAATACCCTTTTAACAAAAGGATAATCTTACTGTCTATGCTTTGTCTTAGGTATTTGATATGGCTTTTAAAGTTTTAATACTTTTTCATTTTAAATTCATTTTAAATTGGATAATTCAAAAGTAATTTTTAATGGATTTTCTTCAGTTTTGGCTGAATACATCAAAGTATCATTTGATAAAAAATATAGTAGTAAAAAGTGATCTTATTATTTAACATATTTTTCTCAGATATTTTAAAATGCTTCATGATACAATATCATCCATTCTAACGAAAAAATTCATTAAAGGAAACAATATCAAAAAATCCCATTTCATCTACACTACTGGCCATTAAAATTGCTACACCAAGAAGGCGACATGCAACAGACGTGAAATTTATACGAAAGGTAGAAGGTGCTGTAAAATGCAAATGATTAGCTTTTCAGCGCATTCAGACAAAGCAGGTGCCAGTAGCGACACCGACATTGTGTTTAAATGAGTAAATTGTTCAACCGGTTCCTCATACACAAATTGCATTTGAAAGTTGTTGCCCGGTGAAAAGTTATTGTGATGGCTCGTGTAAGAAGGAGAAATACGTACCAGCACGTATTTCTTACCCAGTACGCTACAATTCGACCCTTTGATAAAGGTCGAATTGTAGCGTACCGGGATTGCGGTTTATCTTATCACGGTATTGCTGCTCGCGTCGGTCGAGATCCAATGACTATTAGCAGAATATGGAATCGATGAGTTCAGGACGGTAATACGGAATGCCATGCGGGATCTCAACGGCCACCTATCACTAGCAGCCGAGAAAACAGGCATATTATTCACATGGCCGTAGTGGATCGTGCAACCACGTCACGAGCCGTGAGTCAAGAAACGGGGTCGTTTGGAAGACAACAAGTGTCTGCACGAACAGTTCGACGACGTTTGCAGCAGCATGGACTCTCAGCTCGGAGACCATGGCTGTGGCTTCCCTTGACGCTGCGTCATAGACAAGAGCGCCTTCAATGGTGTGATCAACAACGAACCTGGGCTCACGAATGGTGAGACGTCATCTTTTCAGATGAATCCAGATTCTGTGTACAGCATCATGATGGTCGCATCCGTGTTTGGCGGCATCGTGGTGAACGCACACTGGCAGCGTGCATTCGTCATCGTCACACTGGCCCATCACCTGGCGTGATGGTATGGGGTGCCATTGGATACACGTCTCGGTCTCCTCTTGTTCGCATTGATGGTGCTTTGAACAGTGCACGTTACATTTCTGGTGTGTTACGACCCGTGGCTCAATCCTTTATTTGAGCCCTGCGAAGCCCTACGTTTCAGCAGGATAATGCCCGACCGCATGTTGCCGGTATTGTATTTACCTTTCTTGATACGGAACATGTTCAGCTGTTGCCCTGTCCAGCACGTTCTCCAGATCTTTCACCAATAGAAAACGTCGGGTCAATGGTTGCCGAGCGACTGGCTCGTCACCAAACGCCAGTCACTACGGTTGATGAAATGTGGCATCGTGTTGAAGCTGAATGGGCATCTGTACCTGTACATGCAATCCAATCTCTGTTTGACTCAATGCCCAGGGGTATAACTGCTGTTATTACTGCCAGAGGTGGTTGTTCTGGGTACTGATTTCTCAGGATCTATCCAGTCAAATTTTTTGAAAATTTAATCACTTATTATTTCTAGTATAATATATTTGTCCAATAAATATCATTTTATTATCATTTCTTCCCGGTGTAGCAATTTTAATGGCCTATTTAATTCTATTTACTAATAAAAATCACGCATCTCACATAAAACGTAGTCAAATTCTAAGCTACAGCATACTATTTCTATTTTCTTACTATTCTTGAATAAGAATTTCATTATTAAATTTAAAATTTATAATAAATTAAATAAAAAAAATAATAAAAAATGAGACATTTAAAAACATTGCATTTGATTGTTCTTATATAGCGATAATGTAACATGTTAAAATTTTTATGGGAATAAATTCTTTTTATAAATATAAAGCTTACATAAACATTAAAAATTTTTACATAATTATTTAATTAGTGTTTCTTAATACAAGGGAAACAATTTCCTCTTCAGATAAAATTTTATATCATCATGATAAAATAATTTATTGTCTCATTAACACAGTGATAAATAATTACTAAATTAGGAAAAAATTATTAATATAAATTTTATTTACCCTTAATATAATTAACATCAGTTAAATTTGAAAATTTACTTTTTACATTTATATGCATAATAATTTTAATAGATTGTAATAAATAAATATTTCATATTTATCATTATTTTTATCCAATATTTTATATTAGAAATGCATGACTCTCTAATTCCGTAAATTTTTAAAGTCTAATTATTTTATTTGTAATTAAAAAATAAATCTTGTAAAGCAATTTTTTAATGATGGATTGCTGGTTATTTCTATAAATTTTCCTTAGAGAATACTAGTATTTTATAACTTGAATGCATCGTATAGATTTTACCATTATTTTAGAATATCCTTGTTATTACATCATGTAACATGGAAATATAAGATTTTTAATAATTTGGATAAAATTTATGTTTTTTATGCAAGTTAATTTACTAGTCTAAACATGCCTTCTAAAATGCAATTGCATGCAACTTATCATACATATAGATATTTAATTTTACAGAAAATACTAATCTTAAAAATTAAAATTATGATTAATTAATTTTGAGAATAATTGATGGAATAATTTTGCTTTTGAAAAGGAAAATTAGTATTTCAACAATTATGTATGAAATGGATTAAAATATTTCAATAATGTTTAATGTGTATTTGCGCAATTTACATAGTCATTCTCCAACATATAAAAATAAGGTAAAAGATTGGAAAATGTTAGTAATATAAAGATTAAAATTTAAAATGCTAATACTTTTCCATCACAATTTTTATCAAAATTTTAAGCATTCATCATAAATCTTAAAATATATAAATCTTGAACCAACTTTAAAATTGAGATTTGATTAATGTTACTTTTCCATACTCATTTAACTTTTTCCTAACATGCGAATTATAAAAATAATTCAAATACAAAATAAACATTAAAAAATTATTTAAAACTTTGAATTGTAAAAAGATTTTTGAATTTTTGGAATTTCAAATAATTTTCATTTATTAAATTAAATACCAATGTAAATCTTTTACTGTATGTAATAAAAATTGTCTGTAATTTGCAAAAAATTAAAAATCATAATAAAAATATAAAAATAATAGAACATTTTATGAAAACCATAAATAAATCATCAACAAATGAAGAAAATCAAATAAATACTGAGGAGCAATTAATATATCTTATATTTTCTACAATCACTTCAAAATCTGGAATTAAATCTTAAACACTTTCGATTTTTTTTCTGTTACATAAAATAAACACATTATAAAATTATTTTCTATGAATAATTTTTCATTCATAAAATTTTCTTCTTCTAAAATTATTATGTATTTCTGTGCTTTTATCATTTACGTATTTTTTAATGTGACAAAATTAAACTAAGTGCTTTAAAATGAAGATTTTTTTATGAAATTTTATATAATGAAGTTAAACAGTTGTATATTAAAATTATGTAATGAAATGCACTAAGATTATTTCAGAAAAAATACTGTAATAAAAAATCCGCATTATAATTAGGCTAGTGTTTGGAAAATCAGGACAAAAATAAAAATAATTAAGCTTTAAAGTTATCAGTATTTGCTTTTAAAAACTTTGATATTTATGAGAAACTGTTTTCATGGCTATGTTTAATTTAAAAATTCAATTATATTCTAAAGCTTTAAACTACACAAGTATTATGCCTATAAAATTTTGAATAAGTTTCTTACTGTAAAAAGAGTAAAAGAAGCTTTATTTTTCATGGAAAAACTATTTCTCAGCTTTTTTTACAGTAAAACAATTTTAATGGCATGTCGATATCAATCCAACATGATTGAGGTATATATTGGGAAATCTATATTATTCGAATTTGTAATTTGGTAGCCGAAAGATACAAAATCCACTGATGGTCTTTTCCTTTTACTATATGATAATAACAGACACCTTTCCAAAGCAAAAAACTTTTTTAGTAATACAGCGAAGGGGGTGCTTCAAATGTTCATCTGAGCTAAATCTGATACACAGTGCTTCAAACCACAGCAACACATCAGCCGAGTGATGTTGATGCATTGATTTAACATTAAGATTGATATTTATATTGGGATTTCTCCCACATTTCTATATGAAAATTGGAATTCTTCAGCAGTGTAGCATTATTTATCAAATATTTATTAATCGCTTGGATGCATACAAGCAAAGCAAGTTTGTAACAATTATTTATTGTTTCAGAGATTAATATGCCATAAGAAAAAAATTATATCATTTCCAAACATCAAATTTTTTATTATTTATGTATGACAAAATTATGCTTGCATCATACAATATATTGTCTACTATTTACCAACTACTGTAATTTTTCCACATAGTTTTTTATGGATTTTTTTTGTTACACTTGTTTTCTCTATGTTTATGTCCATTCTTGGTGGTTGGACAAAGGCCATCATTGTGTTAATGCTTGTTCTTGCCATATTATTTAGTTGAGTAGTTTGGTAAAAATAATAACTATTAAGAAATTAAAAAATAATGAAAATATGTTTAATAAATTTGTATCTGTATGAAAAAAAGAAAAATATTTTAATACGAAAAATGACTATAATGTTTATAAATTTTATCTAACACAAAGCAGTTATTTCAATTTCATTTATATATCTCCTTTGAAATTTGCAGTTGTGTTATCATCAAATTTAAAATGTTTAAATATAATATTAAATACTATACATATGAAATGGTACAAAGAAATTTTGAGCTGTTATTATAACCTGAGTTTGATTAAATAATCAAAGATATGAAATTTCTCTCTTTACCAAATTTTGTGCAGTTAATTCGAAAGATACAAAAATGAATTAAATACTTAAAGGCACATCATAACTTTCAAAATTGATGAAAAATTAGAAAAAATATTGAAAAATATAGATCATAAAAAGAATAACATAAATATTCATCATACAAAATTTTATATCCTAAATTTAAATAAAAAAAATAAAATATAATATGTAAGACAATAAAATTGTTTTAACTGGTTTAATGTATATATATATATATATATATATATATATATATATAATGTTTTTAAATATAGTTCATATATTTACATATTAACATATGAAAAGTATTCATTTTTATGTAATAAATAAAATAATGAAAAATGCTAAAACATTAAAGTTTTAAAATTAATCGTACTTAAAATAATAATTGTCAATCAACAGAATAAGCATTTATTTATTTTTTACATTTCGTTTTCAAAAATTTTCAAAAAATGTATGAGCCTAAAGTTAAAATTAATACAATCTAATTATTGCTGTCAACTATTTTTTTATGTAATAACACTATTTAAGAAACAATGAATTTAATATAAATAAAATAAAACACTAGTTTTAAAATTTTTATTATTATTTAGTTTTCATGGGAGCTATATCACCGTTTAATTGTAATAGTTTCGTCAATTGCAGTATACTTTGTTTTGCAGTAATGTTCAGTAAATAGTTTTTATTGCAGTTGAAAATTAAAATAAATGTCTTTACACAAATCAAAAGTCTAAAGTTTTAATAATGTCTCCATTTTAAATTTAGTGGTAATGTTACACTTACATATGTAACATGTAGAAATCTTTAACTTTAAACTTGAAATTATTTAAAATATATGTAAGGCAGTAATTTATTACTTTTACTCAACTGAAATAAGAAAACTACATTTTTCTTTTCAATTCTTGAAAGCATAAAGTGAAAATATTGCAACAGGAAATCTCACTTTTACTTTATGTAATGGATATGGAACATTTCGTTGCCATAGTAACAGAGCAATCTTTTATTATTTCCCTAGAATTCATTCAAAAGCAATAGTTTTCAAAAACGTGATACATTTACTAAATTCTTTATTAGTAAAACTTGTGTAGTTGCAAAAATATGGTTTTTTATGTGCATGCTTTGTCCACCTAAGAGTATTAAAAGCAATAAAAATTTGCAGTAGTCAAACTTTTGTGATAAATAATTTAGGAAATTTCAATTACTTTGTTGCATTTTTTATGTTAATTGTGTAAATCAATAATATGTCAATAGTATTTAATTACATGAGTTGTTTTGAGTTAAATTAATTCAATTAAAGATACAAAACTTATAAATTTTATTCCCTTATGAACATATGTATGGCTTTGAGAAGTTTAGTAAGTATTTCTGTTGAAATTTTTATTTTAATAATAAATAATAAAACCTATATCACTACCTTCCTTATTCCTATCAATTTAATAAAACTGAATTTTTAATACGTCATATTAAATGAATATTTTAATCAGCTATTTTAAAATATTTTATTATTATTTTTCTTTTTTGTATCAAATAACGGTAATGTATTTACATGGTTATAATATTCATTCCCTAATTTCTTAAATCACAGATCTACCTGATAATCTTTAATTTTTAACAATAAATACTTACTGAATCGTTCTAATAAATTTAAAGAATGAACTGCTAATTAGAAACATTTTGTAACGAATATAAATAAAAAAAATCTGCTTGACAGCTTTAAACAGTTACTGCATCCTTTTTACTCATTTTCAATCAAAAATGCTTAGAATAAATTGTTAATGCAAATAAGAATATTATGCATACTATTATTTATATTTAACAACAAGCTATATAAGAGAATGTTTTTATCAATTAAGATAATTATATTGTAATATTTTAAATATAAAAATTATTTAAAATCAGTCACTTTTTGTAATAAAACCTGGAGATACCTACTCATTGGTATCAATTGATGCATATAAAAATTAACATAAAAAATATAAATTACAAATTTTCAAGTAAGCTTTTTAAGAAGTTAAACTTTGCTTAGTTAGGTTTAGCTGCAATTTGAACTTAAAACAATTTTTCTAAGTTTGGATTATTCCAAATAATTTAACCAATAAATTGTGCTCAAATTCCTTGTAATTTAGAAAATCCTTGTAATTTATTATTTGACGTAAACTGAAATATCTTTCCATAACACTTTTTATTGATATTTTTTAACTCTGAATTTACCATTGTAAGTAAAAAAACAAATAAAAAACCAGCAACAAAATAAGTAAAAATAATAATTTAAATCACATCATACAAGAATTCAAAATACTAGAAAAGTATGAAAACCACACAAAAAAAGTATTAAAATAAAAGCTCTAAGATAAATACTGCTCAATTAATCTTTTCTATATTTCATATATTTCAAAACTTCTTCTTATTATTCGTACAGCATTAATATTAAGATTACCCTGGTGAATGCAAAATTCAAAAACTCTCGTAAAGTATTTTAAATTTTATTTTACTGGTAAATTTTATCTTGATCATAAACTAAGCAAGTTTTCTAAAACTATATATTTTCAATCTTTATTGAAATTTAAGCTATCATATTTCAGCAAGAAGTAGAACAAATAAATATTTTAGAAATATTCTTATTCGTTTTTACTGTGTGAAAAAGATGATTTAGAAGTGTTATTTTTAAAGTGAAGTCACTAATTGGTTTATAACTAGTAATTATTAATTAAAATCATTGTTTTCCTCATTAAACGAACAATCCTAATAATTTATTCTTTATCTTCAAGTGCTATATTAGCCAGAATATTTTATCAATGCAAAGAACATGATAAACATGCAATCCTAAATTTTTCCTTACACCATATCTTAAAACTATATAGATTTAAAGAAAGTTCAAGAATCATTATTGTTTTATGAGTAAAGAATTATTACCTCCTTCAGAGATACGTAGCAGTTACAGGATTGTAAGTGCATAATTTTATCATCAGACAACAGCGGAGTCAGACAAAGTACACGTACCATAAAATTTTAATGAGACAGTGCTGGGATAATCTTCCTTTGGTTCACATATATTTGCTTTAATGAGCAAATTTAAAAGTTGTATTTTATGGATGTAATATTCTGTTGTTTGAAAGTCATTAAAATTTTCTCGTCGATAAACATTAGTAATTTTAACCATGTTTCATATATTAATATTTCCTGATTGAATTTAATGCGCATAAATATATTTGCAAAGTTAATTCGTTTCCCAAAAGACTTTTCAAGCATATTTTCGTAATAAAATCTTTCTTGATTAGATTGTAAATATGTTTAGAAAATCTTTTGTGACACGACGTTCATGCATGTATTGCAAGAGGATTAAAGATTATTAAAACACTTTTGCAGAAATATTTTCTATTGCATACATATTTATAGTGAAATAGGAAACAGTTTTCCTTCAAATATTTGAATGAATATTTAATAGACTGTTTGAATTAAATTCAAATGTGTTTAATTTATGACCTACTGTAACTAAATAAGATGTATTCTTCTATATGGAATTCCTTTTATCAATGAATTTATTTAACGGATAAAATATAACTTTAGTGATTAATTTTCCATTTAAAAATTATTTTTTAATTAGTCTTATAAATATTCTATAATTTATTTGATAAAAATACTGTTTGTTTTTTTTTCATTAATTCTATAAAATAAATACTAAAACATAATTTAAAAATGCTACATTTCATAAGTAAAAACTTTGCTTTTAAGTACAAAATTAAGCTTTAGTATTTTTACTTGTATCTACATTACAATTTAGCAAACAATGTAAATTTTATTGTAATTTATGTTTTTTCATAATTAGTTAGAATTAAAATAATACGTTTTGAAAAGAAATTTACTGACTGGATGCAAAATATTTGCTATATTAGAAAAATAATTTTCCACATACATCAACTGAATTTGAAAATCTTCATTGCTATTATTAAAATTGTAAACAAGTGAATCTTTGGCTTATTTCGTCACTAATTTTAAAATTTTAAGACATATAAAATTGTTAAAACAAATGATAATGCATCATAGACACGTTTTATTTCATATTTACAGATTTTTATAATAAGAAATATTACTATTATATAATAGGAAAAATGAAATTTTTATAGTATAATACGACTATTACTTATCATCATATGACTTTATTAACCACATAAATATTTTCTATACTGAATGACTAATTTTATGAACAAAGTAAGGTTGACGTAATTAACTAAAGCATTGAGTAGATGATACTGAAGTATAATTTTGATTTTGCTAATCTTGATTATTCTTTTGGAATATAATTTCAAATCTCTGACAATAAGTAAATACTGAAATTATCTTTTACTTAATTTTAAAAATATTATAACAAAACAAAAACGTATAATATGGACGTCAGACGTATTCTAAATTTTAATAAGTATTTCTTTCTGCATGTGCCCAACTTACCAAAAAATATTTTTATGTTTACAAGTTCCTGAAAACCAATGTACTGCTTGCTATTTGCGGAAAATCCCAAAGACATATAATGTGAATTTTCAAAATGCCATATTATAATGTAACATCAAAGCAGAATTTAAGGTACAAATGAAAATTTGAAAATTTAAGTTATAAACAAAAAGAAAATTTCAAGTTTTAATTTAATTGAATTTTGCAATTGTGTGAGCATGTGTTAATTGTTACATATTTCTCCTCAGATTTTAATTGTTGATTGTACAGAAAAAATCAATAATAACTTTGTTCAGTTACTCAGATGGTGTGACAAATTAAAAAATTGAAGATGTTTGAAATTTTTTCTAAGTTAATTGAATGATGTTATAAAAATGTTAAATCATATTTGAGAGAAGCAGTAAATGAACATTTTAGTTTATTAATCTTAAGTATACTCAAGAACATAACTTTTGAAAAAAAACTTATGTAAATTGTAATTCATTGTCTTAATTGTGTTTACTAAAAATTACTTTATTTTAAAAATTCTTTGTTTCCATCAATTATTATTTTTCTATTTCTCTTTTTCTTTCACTTTTGATTCAAGACTAAAATTGAATATAAATAGCTTTTCTTGCTTAAAAGAAAATTTAAAAAATTGAAATTTATTTACTTTAACAGAAAATATGTAAAGCTGACTTTAAAACATTACCCTAATATCAATGATGAGTGGAATATTTCATGAAGTTTTTCCGCCGATATTTTTATGAAACATAAAGTTAAAAATCAAATAATAATTATTTGTTTAGTTCAAAATAATTTACATTAGCATTTAATCTTTAATTTAGGAATACTAATTTAATTTATGAGATTATGTATACTTTTACTTTACATTAATGGTTTGACCAAAATCTCACAAATATCAATTATTTTAAAAATAAAATTTCAGTTTTAAAAGGCATTATAATTTTATACTTTTCTTTGAGGGTAGGCAAAAATGTTGAATATATGTGATATTATATCCAGTGATATTTTTTTCAATGGAAATAAAAAGTAAATTTGTGTTTCCTTCAACTTGTTGCACAATTCAAAAAGAAAGATTAGAATCCTCTTCTGAAATTTAACTGACTATGGACTAAATAAATTTTTGTTCTTTATTTCATTCAATCACAATAGATTTGTTATATTGACAAATCAATCGATTATATTCGTGTAGTTTTAAATCATATTGATTTAAATAATTACCACATTCATCAAATAACCTATTCTTGTAATCAGTTTCTACTACTCTTCAAGGGGTTCATTAAATAATGGTTTGACATATTATTTATCAATCACTAAGAATAAAATCAAACTAAATGCATTATAAAAATTATCTCTATTGTATTATAAAATATTTGTGTCTATTTTAATAATAGAGATTTTATTTTCCTAATCATGAATTTAAATGGGGCCATTAAAATCATCACTATAATAAATACTGGACATGTTTATTCTCGTGAAAACTTGAGTTTAATAAAACAATAACACGCATGCTAAATTAAGAATGAATATTTCATGAATTTACAGAATCATGCGTAATATGGTTTTACTGAAATGAATAGCATTGCATAATGCATAAGGGTTTCTACACATTTCTCTAAAATCCTTTCATTGAAATGTTTCTCTAATAACATACTCACTGGTTAGGCACACAAACATGTGTAATATCTTTTGACATAATCAGATGAATTTTAATATCCTCCAAAATGAATAGTTTTACATTCAGTGGGAATTTCGACTACATTCCTCTGGAGAAAATGAATAGCGTCAAATTGTTTGAATTAAGGCAATAAGCCAATTCAATTAACGAATTAATTTTAATTTTGTTCAGTCCAATGAAGTAAATAAATTTATGAGTAACTTGATTTAAGCTTTGAAATGATAACTTCAATTAAGAATGGAAAATAAGAATCTATAATAGAAAATATCAAATACAACATTAAATTTTAAATTATTCGTATTAAGTAATTAAAAAATATACAGAATTATTTATCACATATATGTTCTTTTCTATTCTAAATTTCATGATTTTTAATTTTATAAATTTTCCCAAATTTCTAAATAAAAATGTTAAAAATGTTTTTTAAAAATTTTTATTAACACTGCTAAATGTTTCCTTTAATTGGTAAATTATTTTAAATGATATAATTCATTTTAAATAAATTTTGCTAAAAATATAAAATCATTTTTAATAAAATCCTTTGTGAAGTAAAAGAAAGAATTTTCAACTCGTCTAATTTTTTTGATTTTAAAGTTAGTATAAAACTGTACAATTCTGTGTAAATATCAAGTAATAGGTTTTGTAGAAATCAAACGAAGTTCAAAATGAAAATGACTTATATGCTTAAAACATTCTAAATTACAAATTTCCTCACCACAATCAAGCCAAATAATAATTAATCCTATCAATTAAAATGAAAACTTTTCATTATTTAAAATACTTTATACTTTTTATACACTTTTTCATCAATTAAAATTAAAAAAGTATTTTATTCACTGTTTATGTCTAAGCCTGATATAACTAGAGATACATTTACACTGTTAATTGAAAGGAATCGGCTATCAATTCACTGAATATTACAAAATACTAAATATTTATACGCAACTTTTTAATCAGTAAAAACCCATCTTAAAATATATTTAGAGTATTGGCTGATATAATTTGTTGATTTGCAAAATATTTTCCGTATATAAATTTTTTTTATTCAGAATTTTTACAAAATGTTCAGTAGAAAACCTTATTACTTTTCTACATTTATTCCAAAATTCCCATTTTAAAATTTAAAAAATATTTTCACTACAATGTAATAAATAATTTCCAAAGTATAAAATTTATTTCAGAAATTAATTTCTTCTCTAAGAAATGCATGCTTTTTCATAGAAATTCATATTCAAAGACTTTCAAAGTCAATATTTAATCATATGTATTAAAATAAACATGATAATTCTATTGCCATTCACAACTTATTACAACAGTAATTTCTAATGATTCGTAAAATTTCTAAAAGTGTTTATTATAATACAGATTGGTTTAAAATTTTAAACCCAAAAACATTTCTAAATAGAAAAAAAACTTAAAATTAGGATTATAAAATTATTACATTCAAGATTATTTATGACTATAAACCTCAAATATAGATACAAAATTCTGAAATATTATTATCAGAAAATATTATACATCATGATGATCATAATTTAAACCAGAGTAAAATTATTCAAACCAAGTTTGTGCTGAGAACATTTATTAAAATTATTATTAATATTTTTATTTATTCTTATATATTATACTATTCTTATAGATGAAACAAGTTTTTAAGTTCAGGTTTTGTTCTATACTGTTCGTCTTCAATAGCATTATACTCAATACATGATGTAAATTTTACATTCTTGCTAAGTTACTCCATATGTCTGCTATTGTAATATATTCTAGACACATATCTTGTCAATTCAAAATTCAATGTATTTATACGGATACTGATAGTGATACAGATAGTGTATGAACTTACTAATATTACCTATTTTCTTCGGTAATAAATTCAACATTTATTAAAAGATTACGTGAAAAGACCTTTTTTTGTAAGTATGAGAATTCATTTTATTCAAAATGGTTATTTTTGGTGTAGCAGAGTATGGTTGTGTGCGGAATATTCTGATTTTTTTATTTTTTAGAAGCTTTTTAGAATTAGATGTACTTGGACATCAGCTGTATGACAAAACTAAAGAATTTCTACTGGAAATGTAACTACAAAAGAAAATAGAACTATTTTTTAACTTCTTAAATATCTATCTGACCAACTTCTGGTGACATATGAAAAGTATAATATCATATATTGAGGAAAATCACGGGATTCAAAAGTTCAAACAATGCACACTGAAGGCCAATATACTGAGTATTTTATAAATGTGATCATCCCTGGTAATTTAAATTTTAGCTGCATAAAACTTGGGCTGTCCAGATCATGAAAATGCTCTCCAGGTTATCAAAATATATCTTGAAATGTATGACAAAGACAAATAAAATATATCAACCTTTGCCTCTTTGAAGTCTTTACAAAGACTTTCAATTCATCATCTCCTATCATGGTGTGTGGAAAAAATTTTTAAAATATATTGCATCATTGTAATCAAAACCGTTGTTTTCTGCACGTCATAAGGTTACTTATTCTTAGTCAAATATTAATTGAAAGTAGAAAATTTGAATTAAAAATCGCAATATTTTTCATCGTACTGTCATCCTCATTCCGATTTTTCCTTCAAAAAAGTTTAGTTCAGAGCAAAAAACAAACTCCTTACTCAAAATAACTGACATAATATATAAAAAGCATATTCCATCAAAGAACCAAGCTCACTTAGTACAGAGTGGCTGGGGTATCTCATGATATCCTCCAAAGCACTCTTAAATGCTTAAACCTTACATTCACTTACAATTCAAGAAAAATTCCCAACAAGCACAAGCATCAATACAAAACAATAAATAACAAACTTTATTTCGGAAAAACAATAAATTTTACTAAATAATAAGCTCTCTTTTGCTGATAACCTATATTATTCCTGCCATTTCCTGAAATGTATTTTAACAACTCTTCATACTTATACCAGAATCTATCCAACATTTACACAACAAATATTAAATGCGGTTTTTAAATTAATATTTTATGTCAGTCTAATTTTTATGTTCAATTTTAATGTAAAAAGTTAAACACAATTTATTTCTATGTTTGTTACTGAAATAATGCTTACTTTTATATTTTAAATTATACTATATTTGACGTGTACTATATATTACCTTTAAGGTAACCAAATTTAATTGATCCTCTACATGTAAGACTAACATGTCGGATACGTTTAAATATATAGCAGCTAAATGCATTCCAAAGTATTCATGATTTCTAGCTGTAACAAATATGTAAGTTTAAGAAATGCTTTTTTATAATATATATTTTTTGTATTTCTATTTTAAAAAAAGATTGTAGCGTGTTAAAGTTGATCAATGTGCTTTAATTTATCTTAGGTATACATAATAAAAATAAAATTTCATCTGATTATTTCTACTAAAGTAGCATTTTTCATTTTATCAAAATTCATTTGATATAACTATTTTTAATAAAATAAATTGCAACGCTCGTTTTTCTTCTTAAATTTTGCTCGTAAAAATAAACAATTAAATTGTATAACTAAGCAAACATTTTAATATATTAAAAAAACCTAGTAAATTTACGAAGTTTTTGCGAATTATAATTGAATTTTCGTAATAATTCATCACTTTTGAAAAAAAAAAAGACTTCACAATAAGATTACTGAAAACTGATTTAGATTCAATTAATAAACTACAAAATAAAAAGATTATTAATGAAAACACAACGATTAAAATTTATGTTCAAATTATTGTTTTGTTTCTTATAGCTATACATAAGCATATTGAAAATATAAATTTTTTGTTTCCCGAATTTAATTTGAATAGAATATTTATTATTTTATTCAAACTATATTCAAGAAAAAAGTTAATAAGAAAGCTTAAGAAAATTTTATAATAACATTTTAATTAATAAATCAAATAATTTCCTTTAATACTTCCAATATAATTGTTTAGTTAGCAAATAAAATAATAATATCCGAATTAATAATTTGTCCTGTTGAATAATGTCAATGATAATTGAATATATTAAACGTAAACTAAATTGATATTAAAATTTTTTAAATAACTTGAAACTCGATAGTAAAAATTCCAAAAATATATCTTAAAAGAGTATTTTATTTTAAAGAATTTTTTGTGAGCAGAATTTTTAGATATGGCGCAAATATTATGGACTTAATTTATTAGAATGTGCATAAATATTAAGATTTGCAATGTTTCTTCTAGTAAAAGAGGCCAAAAACTGATAATTCTGTTAAAGATGGAATATTTGTGGTTGCTTGAAAGAATAACACTATCTTAATTCTATTCAAATGAATCAATTTTTCATAATTTATAATAAAAGAATATTGAAGAATTTTTTGTGAGCAGAATTTTTAGATATTGTGCAAATAGTATGGACTTAATTTATTAGAATGTGCCTAGATATTAAAATTTGCAACGTTTCTTCTAGTAAAAGTGGCCAAAAACTGATAATTCTGTTAATGCTGGAATATTTGTGGTTGCTTGAAAGAATAACACTACCTTAATTCCATTCAAATGAATCAATTTTTCCTAATTTATAATAAAAGAATGATGAAGGACATTCCTTATTCCTCAGTTTAGAAGATATTTAAACAAAAAGATATACTTCATATGTAATACGAATGAAATATATCGATACAAATTTCATGTGTAACTCATATAAATTACATATGAATTCTTTTTGAATTTATATGGAATACATATGTAATTGTATGTAATAAATCAAATGTATATATATATATATATATATATATATATATATATATATATATATATAATACATAATTCATATTTTATAAGCTTTAAACACAATTTATATATATCATATATTTTCAAATGGCATTTACTTCCTGAAAGAATGAAGCAACAATAAAAAAAAAGAATCTAAAGAGAATAATAACAACGGATATAGTTTAAACATCAATGAATTATTAAGAAAGAATTCATGAATCATCTGATAATTAAATACAATTTGGTTAAAATTAAATTTTATAATTTTAAAAAATGAATTTTTGAAGAAAAAATACAATTTTTAATTAATTTTTAGATTATTATCAATGCAAACATGTAATAAA
>JAPDSC010147182.1:6354-40775 GCA_026290005.1 Latrodectus geometricus
TCAATTGTTTTAACAACAACACTGAAAAGAGAAGTAAAACTCTCTGTTTTCATTTATCAAAGGACTAAAATCTTAGATAATTTTAAAATTACGATTTAGTGAATCCCGCATAATGAATACGATTTTGTTTGGGGATAATTGAGTATGACTGATTTTTTCTAAAAAGATTGTTACATAAAATATAATTATTATAAATGTTACAGTTTATCTTTAAATTTGAGATAAAAATATAATTGGAAAAAAATAAAGACAGAGGAGTTTATAAAAGTGTCCGTGCCATCTTCAAAAGCGGACATTTGATATCTTAGAATTAATATTAAAAAGGTATAATTTAATTTATAGATTTATAATCTTTATCCTTCAAGCTGTAACTTTGTTTCATTCACTCTTCTATCATTACTAATCATGGTTATTCATTTTCTAACAGTTCTCATAACGCAATTTTTGTGCCAAAGCATTTGTATTCAAATTTAGCTTTTCAATACTTTCTAAAAGTACATGATCAATATTATTCTTTTAAGAGAAAGACATATTATAGTTTATCTAATTTTCGGAAACTGAAAACGAAATCTAAACACTATAACATACTTGAAAATCTCAAACAGAATTTAAAATTTAAAAAAAAATGAAAAAAAAAAATTCAACACCGTATATTGTAAAATGTTTTAGAAATGCATAAAGTATATTTATGATTTAAAATATGTTAAATTCAACCACAATTTATAATATTTTATTAAATGCGATAACAAATACATCCAATATGAAACCATGTTTCAACTAATATTTAAAACATTCATGCATTTTTCAGAAACATATACTATACATAAAATGTTCTATCACAAATTATCTGGAAACCTGCATCGATTAAATTATTTTTTTATATATTTATATATAATCTATGCAATGTGTATTATTGTGTAAATAAAAATTTTATATGTTATAAAATATTTTTTTTTATTTTCATATAATTAATTTTATAATTCTTATTTTTTTATAAGATTATAAATTATACTATTAGCCGTATATTTTTAGAAATTATTCTCAACAAAAAATATATATTTAAAATTTTAAAAAATACAAAAACATATTCATTCTTTTTATTTCGCATTAATTATACTTATCATTAACAAAGTTTTAGATACATTTTATTATAACGATAATGAAATATATAAACTTCTGTTAGAAAGAATAATTAATTATGATTAAACAATTTCTTTTTTAAATACTTTCCTATTTTTTAAATAAAATAATTTAAGGGATACCATATCACATGTAGGTCTCCAAAATCTTTGGCTTCAGCGACAGAAACAAAATTCCTTCTAAATCCCTACTGACGCGATTGTTTTCCCTGCCTAGCTTTCTAGCTTCCTTCTACATATTTTTTAATTATTTAATCTGTTGCATTTATCAAACTCTTGCAAAGAGTTTGGATGTTTCCGATTGTATTGTATGGCTTCGTTTCCGAGTGGAATTTATGTCAGATTCTTGATTTATTGACGATTTGAAAATGTTTCATTCGAAGTTGAGGATTCCTTTACATTCAGAATAATTTTTTTCAAAATCTATACTATGTAAAATTAACGTTAATGTGGATAAATATAAGTAAGATTTTTGTTTAAAGTGAGTTCTTCAGTTGTTTTCTCACATTAATTTAATCTCTTTCGATCCTTCACATATTAATCTTTTTTCTTCAACTTTTGAATCTTTCAAACCTTCGCTGTCTATTTTGCAAGATAACATAATAATTTTAAAATATATTTTATAACTTTTTATCAAAATAAAGCTGAAAATTTCTAGAGAACCTTTTTTTCCATAAGAACTTGACACCCTTTGCGAGTGTTGCTGGAACCTTAGTCAAGAACACCCTTCTCAAGTCAGGTTTAACTGTTCCTATTCAAGCCGTATAAGTAAAGAACTTTAAACCATAGATATCATTTTTGCTTTTCCAAAATTGCTTTTAAATGTTAAGTATGTTCTTAATATACCTAATCAACAATAATTACTTATTATCATTTTCGATACCATAAATTTCGTCCTTTTATTTTAAAGAAAGGATTTGATACCACAGCCATTAATTTTCAAATAATTACTTTTCAAAGTAACTAGATCATAAATTATGCCACTAAAATATGAAAATTTATTGATATATTTTAATTAATAAATTTCTAAATGTGTTAGAATTGATTTTTTATTATTGTAAATGTAAATTCTGTAAAATCTTTGCTTACTGCTGTCGAAGATATTTAAAATCTGTAAGAAAATTTTACTTTTTATATTTATTACCAAACTATTTGCTCCAGAAGAACTTTTTTCAAAAAAGGCTTTGTGCTTCTTTATAAAACCACTTATATTTCAAATTACTAATGCTCAAATAACAAAGAGAAATTAATATAACATTATAATTCCTATGTAGTTGCGTATGTACATTACAATTCCTATGTAGATTCCTGTGTAGTGGGTATATATTTGGTATACTTTATATTCTCAAGTATAACTGAGTCGTACTTCGTATTTTTTTAATTAAAGAAATAGTTGTTGATTTTTAAGTAAATATTCAAAATTATTATAATATTATATATATTTTTAAAACAATTTAAAATTATAGAACCTGCAAGATATTGTATCACCAATTCTGGAATATGGCAAAAACATTTTTATTTCACAATTTTTATTATTGTAAATAGATATAATTAATGCACGTTTTAGCTATATTGAATAAATTACAAGTAAGAAATTAAATATCGAAGCTTTTACTATATTTTCCCACTTATATATATATATATATATATATATATATGTATACAGTACGTATATGTACAGTAGGATATGAATAATTGGAGATTTTAACAAGAATATGATATAACAACAATAAAACATGGATGCATAGTGCATCATATTTTAGTTTCAGTTATATGGAAGTTGGATACTGAATTTGTTTTTAAACATTGTATAAAGACGTGTACTCAGATAAAAGAAACTGTATGAGAAAGTCATAAGATTTACATTTTGATTAAATAATATGAACGTTGATAATTAACGAAAAAGTTCTGTAATTGCAATAAAATATTGAAAAAAGTATTCCATTGTCCTTTCATGAAGGCTTTTAATTAATTTAAGGGGAAAATTATTCAGAAAATATTTTAGAAATACATAAAGAGAACAGTTTGTTTTACAATACAAGAGAATGACAGTCAAATGTATCTGTATTATTCTATTCCTTAGGTTCGTAGATTCAAATCTACCCAACATTTTGGTAGCTGTAGTCGTTCTGAATCCCATTTAAACCCTAGATCTAACTCTAACAAGTCCCCATGTGCTTAAAATAATTTTTGAGCAATAAATAAATCTTAACTTAAAAGAGAAAGAAAAACCAAGAAGATGACTCCCTTCACATTACACATAACTCAGTGAAATTGTTACTATTTACTATAAACAGTATAATGTAGTCAAAAAAAGTCAAAGTACCGATATGATATTTAAAACTGTATCAGGCGGAAGAGTTTGCTTCATTATTCATGTAGGGTTTGGAAAACATATTTTTATAAGCAATTATATATAAATTATGTGAATAATTGCTTTAATAAGAATTGCTAGTTTTAGATATAAAATCTTTCTATAAATTTCATTTATTTATATTTTTAGAGATGATATGAGCAGTGAAAATATTGCGAAATATACAAGACACACATAAAATAAAATTTCTCACATAATATTGTATTTATCTACCTTAGTTGATATTTGTGAATCATATGGTATTCTGTTTTGATCAAAACATTAAAATTCAGTATATTCACCAATGGAAACAAGTAGGCCTGTTTTTGAAAATATTAGGAAAGTAATTTTTTTTTTTTTTAAATTACGATTTAGTTATTTTAATAAGATCTTATTAATATACCTATTACCTAGATAAGAATAGTTTTTTTTTTCAATAAACACACGATTTTGAATTAAATTTAATCTAATCTTCGCATATAGTTTTATTAATTAATTTTTAAAATATTTAAATAATCAAAACCAATTATGACAGAAAAATGACAGATTTTGTTTGGGTAAGAAAACATTTGAAGAAAGAGTTAGATTTTTGAGATACATTTAGTAGTTTTGATACCTAACTCTAAAAACAAATTTGTTGTTTTTACTGAATCTAAAATTAGATTGCATTTAATTTGTTGAATGTAAATCTAGGGATTGTCAAACCTAAGACAAAATTAAGGATCTAAGTTATGTTCTAAAGCTTCCCTCATTATTTTTTATTCAAATTATAATTTTACACTTTTTCTTTATGTGGAAAAAAAATTCAGCAATATTTTTGTATATTAACATCAGATTTTTCTGAGCTGTTTTTTAAATAGAGAAAAATTAGATTCTCTTTTTTGGAGGAAACATATTTGATTAGAGAAATTTAAAACTTTCTATTAAAAAATAAATAGTTACTATAAGTATATGTGTTTGAAAACATATAGATTAGTTTTGTCATTTTGTGTACAAAATAAATCCTTTCTATTTATAAACCTAATTAGTTTTTAAAATTTAAATTTGCTTAAAACATTTTCATTTCAATTAGTTTTATTTAAATATTGTAAATTTAATTCAATTAAATTAGTTAATTTAATTAAATCAGTTAATTTAATAATTCAATAATAATGAACAAAATTTTCACAAAGTTATAAGTTAGGTATGATACTTTACTACTGAAACTCCAAATTTTTCTTCGTGTCATTATTTAGATACAGAATAAAATATAAATGAATATATATGAATCAAATTTATTTAATTAATAAATAATAATAAACATTAATTTAAATATTAATTATACAATTTAAAGATATTAATATTTTAATGAAAGTTATTTAATTAATAAACATTTCATATGTTTCAACATTTTCTTTTTGACTAAAAAAAAGTATACAATATCGTTCTTTATTCTATTTCTTTGACAGAAGAAAACTGGTAATATGGCACAAATTGCAACACCAAGAAAAACAAGAGGTATCACAAAATAAATTCATTTTATAGATAACATCTTGATCAAATATCAAATTATATATTTATAGACTTCTGTGAAGTGTGGTTCCTACCAAAATAAGTTGCCAGAGTGGCCGAAATTGTTGGAGATCCCGCTTTCACATACATTGGCATTGATTTAAATAGGCTTTGGATGTATTCTTGGGGTACAACACATCGGGCAGCTTCCACACGTTGCCAAAGTTGACCTGATTTGACAGCTGGAAATAGCATCTGGGTCAATCGTTGAGAAACCATGGAACACATGTTTTGAATAGGTGAAAGATGCGGAATGCAAGCTTGGCAAGGAAGCAACTCAATCTGGCGGTTGATGAAGAACCCTTAGAGAATAATTGCCACGTAGTGTCGGGGATTAGCCTTTTGAAATAAGTTTGATAGCAATCCTTGAAGATAAAGAAAAACAACTCCCTCCAACACCTCGGAGATTTGTCCGTGGCCTGTTTAAAGTACAGACAATGCATAATATAGGAGTGCGAAAGTGATATTCAATACCATCTTATAACATAAAATACCCGGTGCGAGACAGTGTGGCTGTGCATAAAACAGCAGTTCAACATCCTCTCCTCGTTGTCTCAAAACTCGAATGCGACCATCGTGGTGTTAAAGACTCGTAAGTAAAGAAAATTTCAATTCATTTTGCCTTCCACATCTTTCTTTCATAGCACCATTTTCCAAGGAAATGTGTTTGGTTTAGTGTCAAGAAGAGATAATGCAGCAATGACCTCTTGCGAGCAGACCACTCTGTGTTAAACTGCGTCGTATGGTACACAATGACACTTGATGATACATTACAGACTGAATGAACTGTGCTATGGTTCGTAATGTGGCTGAGAGATCCTTCACTGCCAAACGCACAAATTGCCTGTCATCACGTAAAATGAACTGAAATGGATGCGATCGAATTCATCGGTTTGTAGTAACCTCCTACATCCAACGGTCACATATCTGCATTACAGTTTCGCCAACAAGATCATCGATCTCCCTGAAAGATAATCCACAATCTCGATAGGCCGCTATCCTTCCTTTGTCGAACTCGAATACGTGATAAAAAACATGATTGCTGATTCCTCGAGTTATAATTAAAAGTTTTATTTAAATTTAATTTAAAAAAAACAATTGCTGAACTCGAAATCATTGAAATATCCAAGGCTGAAATAGCACTTTGAAAACGAGTCACAGCTGCAAATGATGTCCTTTCACACTGAAATTTTTATCATTTCTGTATCTCTCGAATTCAGTTATGGTATTGTAAATTCCATGCTATTTGCATGCTTCCTTCAGGGTGTTGCACTTATGGTGGCCAGCAGTATAAAAAAACAACAATTTAAAAATCTGAATGTAAATAAATTTAAACTGCAGAATATGGAATTCATAATAATTTTACTGATGAGAATTATTTAAAAAATATAATGATTAATCTGTCAAGTATGTCCCATTAATACACTTATGTCTTGGAAATTGGATTAAAGAAAATGATATCTATCAATCTATCTATCTATCTATCTATCTATCTATCTATCTATCTATCTATATATATATATATATATATATAATATGTTAATAATTCTATAAATTTTAAATTACATAAATAAGTATAAATGTATATTAATATAAACTTACATATTTTATACTACAGATGTTAAACAATAAGTTTGAGCTTTATATAGGATTTAGAAAATAAAAATTTAATTTTGTAGCTATTATTACAAGTTGTTTTTAGGAAAGTACTGTTTAATATATTTCTTAAAAAATAATTATCTTTTATAACATATTTATTCAAAATAAATAGTTGTCTGTATTTTTGTCATTATATAAGCAATCTAAAAAAGAATTTTAGCTAATTTTTTCTTTAGGCGTTGGTTTGTAAGTTATATTCTGACTTGAATAATAAAAGTGTCTTTGTGTTTGTTGACTGATTAACTATCTGTAATTTAGATATCCTTTCCAATTACCTGTATGTTCACTTTTTTATTTAATTCGGGGTAATCATTGAAATAAAAAAAAGAAAAATATTTTTTTTTTTCTCTTTTTTAACTTAAAATGTTTCGATAGTATATTCCATCATATTTAATGTATGCGAACTTCATTGGAATAACGTGAGTGGTTAAGAAATTATGCATCTTTAGAAGCGTTGAGATAGGAATACACGGAATAATAGATATCGTACCTAGTAAGTCCTTGAAAAATAGTAAAAAAGTGTTGGAACATGTTTTTGCATATGGAAAAAGAGGCTTCAGCGAGTATAACAAATCGTCAAGTCACAAGAAGCACATTGCATCATGTCTTTTTGCATTTGTACATTGCATTTGCCTATATTATCTATAAACTTGATGATTAGTAAATGGTATGCAACTATAATTCATTCAGTACAAAAATTCTAATTTCTACGATGCTAGGAAAACAATATCAGAACAAGTGAAAATATTTTAAGGATTGTCTGTTGATGCATTTGTTTGATAATAAAGTCATTTTGGGGAGGTGTTCTAAGTATAATTACATAGTAAAAATAACATTTGTAGTTTCTTTGTCTTGATAATCTCATTTCTGTGACTTGCTTAAGAAACATTTAAATCTTGCAAAGCTAAATAAAGTATGTGCTCTTTCCTTTACCAAGATATTCTTAATGCATCTACTTAGAAAGACTAGATGGAAGCTTAACTTTTATGTATTATGAGACTGCCAATCAATAACTAAAATTTCTGGAATAATTCATGAAAAGTAAAGATGATAAACACGATCACCATATTTCTAGACTACCAACCTCGCTGAATATATAATAAATATTCTGAAGAAGATTTCTAAATCATCTCTCAGATACTTCAGTTGGAATAAGCACTCTAAAATTAACGCGAATGGGTATGTATAATGAGATCCTTAATAATGAAGCTTATAATATTGTGAAGTACTTGCAGTTTTACTGTCCAATATTCAAGAGCAATCACTCGTATAGATTTTACATCTTTCATATATTATCATTTTATATCAATAATAAGGATTTTATATATTTTCTTTAAAGCACTTTTAATTCAATAACTGTTTGTTTTATTTATTACTAGGGCAAGAACCTTTTTAAAATATTAGTTTTATTATTTCATTCTATCATTTAATTAATTTAAAAAAAAAAAAACTATGAAAGGTTTTTTGCAGTATTATAAGAATTCAACTATATTCATATCTACATATTTTTATTCTGGTGCTTCATTTTTAAAGTTCTTTATAGTATTTTATAATTATATTGGGTTACAGCAATAGTCTTTGTTTTTAAATCAATTTACATTTACATTTACAAATGTCATGATACATTATTGTTCTCTTATGAAATAAAATTTTTCTTTACATTTTAAATTTATTTTATAACAAATTAATTTTTAATTTGCTAATAAAAAATGTGTTTTGATATAAAATTGTTCAAAATTTCGAATTTATTTCTCATCAATAATGTATTTGTATTGGAGTGTTGATAATGAATAAAATACCTTTATTTGCTCATACACACTTATCATTACATGTATAACAGTGCATGCTTAAGTGCATGCTGCACTCCTCTTTATAAAATATATCTAAGGTATAATTTATTAATTTAAAAGAACTAAATTTTGTCTTTATATAGAAAATACCATGTGTATGAAAAATAATGAAATTAAGAAATCTGTGAAATTTGTCGCATAATAAGGATTTAACTGTATAGGAAAATACTACCGAATTAATCTATTTTTTGGAAGAATGTAATATTTGCATGAAGAATGTAATATTGAACTCTGTTTCACGTTGACTAAAATAAAATACTTAGAAGAGAAGAGAAAGAAAATACTCTTTCCATCTCTTTAAATATAGCAGCTTATTCGATGGCCTCTTTTACTGCTACATTTTGTACCATGATTAAAACTCCCTCTCTAAAAGCGGAAACAATATGTGAAACAAACTTCAAGAAGAACAGGAATTGCGAACCCCCGTGTAAAGACAAGGTACATGCTTCGAATGCATGCATGGTAATGAAATTCTGAATAATAAAGCACATCTTTCTGTTCGAGTGCTGAGAGTGAATTAATTAGATTTATTCCGTGTAAGTCGTCATACGTTTTGCTTTCTTGTATGTCAAGGAAAAGTATTCAATTTGAAGTCATAGGAGCGTGTTTTTAATATCAGTCAAAGCGTTCGTTAGAACAAAGACAAACTTAATAAGACAAGAGAAAATGAAGGAAAAGAATGATTAGCTCACTACGAATATTGTTTATTCAAATTTTATGCATATTTATACATAATCTTTATTAATTCCAGATTTAGTAAAATAGTAGTTGTTTCATAGTTAGAAATAAGGACGGTTTATTCTAATATTTAGTAATCATTATCACCCTAATTATTTGTATTATCATAAAACATGTTCTTGAATATAAATTTTTTATTCAAATAAAAAATGACTAATTGCAATATTTAATAGTAATTATGTATTCAATGAAAGCAAAATGATATAAAAAAATTAAATATGAATTATTTCTAAAAAATGTATATAAATTGTATAATCCTCAAATTTAAACTTGGATATTTCACTATGAAAAAACTAATTTTTTCATATAGTAATACTAAACTTGTCAGTAATTTATCATACAACAATCAATTATTCACTCTAATTTTAAAAGGTACATAATAAAAATAAAAATAACCATTAGATGGATGTATACCAATTTGATCAGTAAACATAAAAATATTAATTTCAGATCAGTAAAGAAAATTTAAAAAAAATTTGCAGTGACAGAATAATTGAATAAAATATTCCTTCAATAAAATATAAAATTGTAAAGTTTGATGAATATTTTTGGTACATGATTTTACTCCCAATTATCAACAAAAATCAATTTTTTCTAATAAAAACATTTACTGTAATGCATGTTTTATTCCAATATATGAATATATTCAAGAGACCGAAGACAGATTTATTTATTAGAGATATATAGGATGACTAAAAAAATGTCCTTAATAAGCTCCTTCACCATCTATTTGGGCCAAGATATGATAACGCAAACAAATTCTGCTACAGATTTCTCCTATAAATGGTGTCACGTTTAATTATCATTTACAAATTTGGATGTAAATCTTCTTTTTCTGCTGAAAATAATTGTTTGCCAAGAAGAAATGGAGTTAAGGATAACTCTTACGTCATTACATGATATTTTAGTTCGATGAAGAAATGGAAGATCATAGTTACGGGAAAAATTAACCGATAATTAAGAATTATTTTAAAACTAAATAAAGGACATAGATACCTTAAAAATTAGCAGATTCGATGCTAAATCAACATTATATGATCTGCGAATTCTTAGTATAGTTAGAAAGCCAATCATTTTTGCATCAAATAGAAGATGAGGAGAATAAGTAGATGTTATACATAGAGATTTGACAGAAAAGACTATTTTCTTCCGTAAAAGAACTGTTTTAATTCCTTGACCATTGCTTATAATAAAGGAAGTTCTTATTTGTAGATGTTGCGTTATTTTGCATTTATACTCTATGTATTGCTTGCATCTAGTCAGATCAAATTATAAATATCTTCCATAGTCGTATTACCACTCTTAAAAGTCGTTAGAGCGTATAGTATGCGGTAGAACATTTTACAATGTTGACGAAGAAGAAACACACCTGGAAAATTTTTCCAATAAAAAATCGAATGCTTTTCTTAAAGGCAATCAAGCAAAACTGCCTTCACTCTTCCAAAATGAATTAAAAAAATATTTTTTCACTATTATTTAAGAAGCTTTTAATAAATAGTAATTTTCATCCTCAAAAAAGTTTTATTACTTTTTCTATATCCTAAATGAATCTACATAACTTATAAATCTTTGGAGTTGGAGAGTAGCTAATATTCTTCAATCTATTACACAATTTATACCAAATTAAGTTATGTTCTTAAGAAGATATACATTTTTCTAAATAATTAAAGTTACTGGTTGTTACGTGCAAGTCTGTTCTCTTATATTTTTTTTAAACTAGATCATGGGATATTCTGAAGCTAAGTGAGCTGGTCGTCGAATCTCTTTTGTCTTCGGGTTGACAGTTCGCATGTTTTGTGTTTGTTTGTAGCGTTTTGGAATTCACTTTATTATATAAGTCTCATTTAATAAGCCCTTATGAACCGAAAATGACTATTGAGAGGCAAAAAAAAAACTCATTCTATCAATTTTCATATTGAAGTTTCTGCTTTCCTTGTTGACATAAATATTTCAATAGATTTTTGAGAATTATATTTTTTTTAATAATTTAGCACAATTTTTTTTTACGTTTCATTTAAATTCATGATTTGCATCAGTTATTCCAGTAATTAATATAGACCTATGAAAACTCTCAATAATAATTTTATATTATTTGTAAGTTTTAAATTATAAATATTAGCAAAATAGAAAATATAGTACAATAACTTTTTACTTTTCTTCCATTGGAAAAAATAAAACGTTCTTAATAATTCATTTATATAAATAAATGATTTTTATGTATTTTAACTTCTTCAAACATTTAAAAAAATCATTTTTATAAAATGCACAGTTACGCAGGAACACATCCTTATCCTGTAATTGTTGCAACTGTGGTTCTTACGAAGTCAAAAGATGGGAACACAGTTATTCATATGTTTGTTGCTCTGCGTTGAACTCTTATGAGCACCTCTTATGTTAAATGTACCTCAACTCTTATGTTAAATGTACGATCATATAATTCATGATCATTTTGAATGCTTTATTTCCTTAAGAAAGTTTAAAAAAAAAGATATGACAAAACATGTGTTTAGCGAATATGTTAAAGAATAAGGCCTGTAGTTAGATAAATATTTCTATATATTATGTAAAATATATATTATAAATATTAATTAATATATATATAATATTATATATATTAATTAATATTATAATATTAAAAAATATTATCATTCCATATTTGTGTTACTAATTTTCGTGATATTTTGTTGATTTGGGGAAAGAAAATTTGGAATATTATTGGTAAAAAGTGTTTTAGTTAATATACAAATTATTTTTATTCACTGATATTTAATAAGTTTATCATAAATTATTCAATTATCATGCTAGGACACGTAACACTTTTTCGGAAATTTTCTTTGATTTTCCTCCATTTTCTATTTTAAAATGATTTAATTGTTTACTCGAATAATCATTACATTTTTTCCATCATATTATTGGAATGAATTCATCCTCAAAAATTTTTAAATCCTGTTTATAATTGTATATCTTTTAATTGTTATTAAAAATTAACATAATTTTTTTTAAATTTTCTGTAGCAACATGTAAAGCAATAGCTATTATCTCTGAATTCATTTGTTTATTTGCAGAATGATCTGGAAGCCGAATGGTTAGTGCCCTGAATTTCAAATCAACAGTTCGTCAGTTCGATTCCTCCTAGGAACATGAATGTTTGCAGTTATTCTTTTGGTCCCTGTATGAATAGCATATATGTGCATAAAGTGACCGAAGAGATTTAAACAAACAAAACTTTTCTATGTTAATTCATATAATATTTATGTGACTTTCTTATATGCAATATTAATACCATCTTCATTTATATAAAATATTTTTGTGATTAGTTTATTAATTATTTTACTTGATTTTTGCACCAGCACTTTAATGCAATTAAATGAATTATTAAAAATTATTTATGATTAAATTTTATTTTGCTTATAACAATGAATTATAAAAAGTTATTTATTATTAAATTTGACTCTGTCATTGTCCTGTCAGTTCTGTAAGCAGTACAAGTGTCTAAAATATTCCACAGTAATAATTTTTTTTTATTAATGTGGCTATTTTAATCATTTATAAAGCTTATAATATAATAGATTAAACCATAAACAAGCAAAAACGCTTAACCAGAGTTGTGCTCCATTTTTTTAAAATTTATATTTACCATTTTGTCATTTTTCTCATCTTGATTTCATTTTTTATTTGTTTTTCTGGATTTTAAATATTTTTTTAAGTTTAATAATAGTTATCTGTTACATTTGAAAGTTAATTCGTTTCAAATTTTATACATACTTTACATGCTTTTTCTACAGAAATTAAATTAGTATTTTAAGAATAAGGTCACGACAGGAAAAATATTAAATGATCCGTTTTTTAACGGAAGAACTCAATGAAAGTATCTATTAAAAATTATGCACATTTTTTTTAACTAAATATTTTTTCAGTTTATTTATGAAAGTAAAATATATTTAAAATTGGCATTTATTAGAAAAATTCAAGATTTTATGATAAAACTTGTATTGAATCATCAATTTAGGCATATTTTTCATTTTCTTATATGTTCCAATTTAGTAATACAGACACTTTTCTGAAATACATTTTTAAGCTTTAAACAACTAAAGAAATATATTGATATTTAGAGTTCTTCAGATTTTATAACTGTGTTTAAATTACATATTTCATAAAAATTTCAGATTTTTACTATGAATTTTCCGACATTTAGAAATGTATTCTATAATTTTGAGCTCGTATCATTTTATATTAGCAATAACCCAGCAAACACAAACATGCCGGGTATTCAACGGGCCGTGCTGTGAGCCGTCTTGGCCAGCAGCGGCCCACCACTATTTGGCCTCGCCGGCTCCGTCAATAAAGTGGTCGTCGTCATTGATGGTGGGGCGGCAGTACGGTTCGCTGCTGACCCAACGCTGGTAGGCCAGAAATGCCGTATCAGCCGCGTGTGTCCCATGGATTTGCCGTACACGGTTATCCATCGGCCTTGTGACGTTTGGCCATCAGTGGCCGCTATTACCGACGTGGAGCCAGTTATAACTTATACTTTGTTTCTACGAATAAAAATGAAATATTTATTCATTTTTATCTGCTTATAGTTTATATGTTGTAAAGATAATATCCCATTAAATTAAAACTGAATCTGTTTTGGTTATTTAGAAAAGCAGTTTTCCTCCTTAATTAGCAAGTGACATTAAATTCACATTTATTTCATAAAAAATTATATATAAACAAAAACAATTTAAAAAGTGAATGTCCAACTCTCACTACAATGAGCAGATAATGACCCCTGATATTACAGTTCATTATTATTAGGCTTGAAATAAATTAATAACCCCCAAATATTACAGCTCATTTTTATTAAATTTTATTAATTTTATTAAACTGAAATGAATTTTCATATTTTATTAGATTTATTTTTAAAATAGTGTTTTCTCATGAATTTATTTACATAAATGTTATTTAAAATCACTTTTTACTTTGTTCATATTATTTTTGAAATCATACATAAAAATGTATATTATTTATAATAATTTTATTCTGATTTCTTCAGATTATTTTTTTAAAAGGTTACTTTTTGTTTTTAATATTTCTATAAGCAATTTTCAATCGATGGCTAATATTTGAGCATGTAAATATACATAAAATTCTAACTTAATTATTTTAAGACATATGTTTCACTGATTTATTACTGATTTTTTTAGATTAAATAGCATATATTATAACACATAATAATTTTTTATTAATAATGGTTTAGAGTAAGACGGGATCCAGTATAAAATATTTTTTTATTTTCTCTTATGAATAAATTCTTATTATTTACTTACAGTTTTCAATTTAAAAGCTTTCTTCTTTTATTCCCTCTTCCTTCCCGATCTGAAGCATTTCGCAGCCAATTTGTCATATATTCTTCTATTTTGTGCTGGGAAATGTTTGAATATCCTCTTCGTTGTCGAACACTTACTGAAAATAAAAATACAATTCAATTAATAAAAGAGATAAATTCAGATTATTTTTTGTAATTTTTAAAAATTAACTTCAAAAGAAGGAACTTTAATAAAGATAATTTTTACAGTAAATTATTTTTTGTTTGATCCATATTTATTTATATCATTTTTAAAAACAATACAATTTTCACAATGAAATGAATCGAGAATTCCATGCTTATGTAAATTTTCAAAATTATCTTTTTAAATTATATTGATGAATATGTTTAAAGCGGTATGTTGCTTTAAATTTCAGTCATAAATATTTTTCATTATATTTTCTTTTAACATGAAAGAAATGTTTTAATATTTGAATTTCTCACTATTTGCTTAAATTTTGACTATATTTCTTTCTATTATAACATGTACAATCACCAGTTCTTACAATTCAACAGATTGAAGTATTTTAAGAGAAGAATAAAATGTAATGAAATAAGTTTATATGTGACTACATTACAGAAATAAAACTTTCATGTTTAATAAAAATTCCAGAAGTTAATATTAAGAAAAAAAAAGAGGGGAGGAAAAGTAGGATAATAAAATTAAACAAACAATTAGTTACCCCTATAAGACTCATATATCGAAATAAAAATGATTCCAATTATAATATTTATTTTTGCATAGTTATTTCACACAGACAATTATATTTAATTTTATATATTAAAACAACTATACAAAAAATGAATTTCCTGTTCATATTGCAGTAAACTGATAATGCAGTTAGCCAAATATTACTGTTCATTTTTATTAAAAAAAAATTGTAATAAAATTATTTATATTCTATTAGATTTGGCAATTACTTTTATTTATTTTTAATAATAATTCTATAAACAATTTTCAATTTATTGCTAAAAGAGTTTAATACGAAAATATACATAAAAATCAAGTAAATTATTATTTAAAAATATTATATTTAAAGAGAACCTAAAATAATTATTTTTACACTTAAAATAATAACATGAACTTAAGTTTACAACGAACAAATAACAAGTCAATCATTTGAATAGTTGAGATAATAATGATTTGAATAGTTTGAATACTTAAAATAACAAGTCAATCATTTGAATAATTATATGAACTAGTCATGAATTCAACTGTTCGTGGTTTTGATTCTCCTCTTAATGTTAAAACTAGTGGTATAGAGTCCATTTTTTACTGTAGAGAGAGATATTAGCTCGATTCGTCCTTGTATGCAAAAAGAGATCATTAAGTGACAAATTATGAACCAGTTAAAACAGATCAAATTGAGTACGGCAATAAAAATTGTCATGTAAACTTTAAAAATCTGGAATTCTTAATACAAGCATAAAAAAGCAGATAAGCTTTACAGTACTTTGCTTTAATTTTAAAGAGGCAATTATTTATGGACACATAAGGACTAATTTGTCCATAAAGAAATACCATTATAATATATAGAAAATATAAACTAATAACAACCATGAATAAGAAAAGATAATAGAACCTAAAAACTGAGAACCAGAGTGATAAACTTTTAGTCGATAATTTTACATAATCAGAAATTTTGGATGATCAGTAAACAAAACTGTCCGGATAGCATAAATTATGACATAGCAAGTTAAAATTTATCAATAAATTTTCAATTATTTTGAGGATAATTCAATGTAATGAATGAAAAAAGTAATCAAAATGTGAATAATTATTTAAAATGTATATTTTATTTAATTACCAGAAATCAGTTGCAAAATTTTCTTGAAAAACCATTTTTGCTTGAAGTTTTCTGAGCGCTGCCTTTCCAGTTCAGTTTTTGTGCAAGATTATTGATAATCAGTTTGATAATATTTTTCTCGTGCACTCATTTTCATCTTTACCACCTAAGATTGCCAAAATTTTAACCTAAAGAAAAATATTTCTTTAATCATTTTTTTTAAAATCAATCACTTTATTACCTATTAAAAAATCAGAAAACCTATGGATAGTATTCATATCTAGATAGTTATATATTTAATAAACCAAAAATACTTCTTTTTTAGCTACTACATTTATTTATTTTACCTGATTAAATTTTTTTGGCTTCAATGCGTTTAAATTTTAGTATACTAAAACAAATTTTTAATTCATATTTATTGTAATATATTGACACATCATATTTTGAAAAAACATTTTTGCATGAATAAGTTAAATTATGTAGTAGTTTTCTTAGAATTACTACATAATTAATTATTAAAATCTTAGATAACAACATTTTTAGGTTTCATTATGTGTAATACATATATTGTACACACTAAAAGATTTTTTTAAGTAATATTTTAATAAGTAATATTTTTACCATTTTACTAAATTCTTCTATGTCTTTGAATCTTTCTTCTACAGCTTTTAGTTCAACAAAACTTTTAATAGGTAATACACTCTCCTGTTCAGGAATAACTGTGTTAGGAAGTAGGGACTGCAAAAGCATCGTGTTCTTTTGGACATATTTCTTCAATTCAAAGATGATGCTGTATAAGGATTTCATCATTACTAGAAGGATACATGTACACATTAATATTAGTATCTGTCTATATGAAAAAAAAAGTTTTATTGAAAATAGGGATAAATAATTGAATAATTTCAAAGAAGTTTTAATTGAATAATATTGGAGAAATCTAAGTATATCTGACTATTTTTTAATCCTATGTTCTATTATATTTTCAAGATTATAATAAAAAAATGTCCACAATTTATAATGTATATTTTACATTTTTAAGTTTAAAAAGTCATATACTCAGAAATAATTAATGAAATAAATAATGAAATATTCGAATGAAAGAGCTTAATTCTTTACCCTTGTATATAAGTAGAATGTGTAAAACAAATAAAAAAGAATGCAAATAATAAATATACAATTAAATGTGAAAGAGTGCCAGCAATTAATGGGAATAAAACCTGTTAATGATTAAATATCGTAAAGAATACAACTTCATACTTTTTCTCGACTTTCTAATTATACTTATATGTAAATCAAACAAACCTTCATTACTTCTACATTTATAGCACATCTCCTTTGAATTAGTCTGAACTTTAAAATCCATATTTTTGTTGCAAAGACCTTCTTCAATAGTATCTGCCGAAATCGGTTCAATGTCACTGTCATAGCGATAATGCATCACTTTTTATTAGTCTTTTCATAGTTCGCTGAAATTAAATATTTAAAATTATTATCATATTATAATTTATCAAAAGTGAGAAAGAAATTGCTATTAATAGAACACTTTTATCACTATTATATTAAAAATGACAATAAATTAGAATGCTTTAATGAAAATATGTCTAAGCAATCGCTTTCCTATTTATCTATACATATTCATTATATATATCATAGAAAATAATTAATTTAAATTAATTATTGTTGTCCTTTTAAGAATTTATTTATCTATGTACTTTCTTTCTGCTTGAAATAAAAATGCGTCTCACTATTCAATTGCTGGTACACACAAGAGTAAGTTGATGTGCACGCTTTGGATCAAAATACTATTAAACAATCTCAAAAATTAAAAGTAATCGAGTATTATAACCTTTTATAAGCTCATCAGAAAAATTTTTTTCAGGTCATAAAATTACAGATATTTCTAAGTTTAAAACAAAAAATTATTTTACATATATTAAAGTTAGATATTAAAAATGATAGTAAAATTAATAATAATAGTGATGCATGAACTTACATGATTGGTAAACAACTTTCACCTTAAATTTTTCCCAAGTTTCCAATGTTTTGGCATCTTTTCTTGTTAGTTTTCTGATCTTATTGATGTCCTTATATGGTGGACCTTATAAAGTGAGCACAGAATGTTATCTTCTTCACTGAAAAGCCAAGTTGTTGGTACAACAAAAAGGACATATTCCCATCTGTGAATTCGACGACAGCAATTTTTTTGCAGATGTCTACCATTCTTTTTCAATGTTTCCTATTTTAAAATTATATGTAATAGGAATATAAAAAGGAAACGAAAATTTCTTTTTAAAAATTAAATGTTATAGAAATATAAAAAAAGGCATTTGCTTTAAAGCACAAAAAATATGATAAATTTAAGAAAAGCTTACTTTTTATTCACAAAATCAAATTAAAATTTAAATGTTTTAAAAAAAATTATATTTGTGCAATGATAATAAGCAAACAATTAAAATTTTCAATATATAATTGGTTTTTAAGTACCTTAATTTCTAGAAATGTTACTTTCAAAATTTTTACTTTTAATGTAAAAGAGGAAAAAATACAAAGTTATCTTTATATGGGAGAAAAACATTTTTGGAAATAACTTCTTTTACAAAGTAGGTAAATAATTTTAGAATATTAAAATAACAAAAAAATTTTTAGGAAATTAAAATAACTTACATTTTATTAAATTGATATTTATCGAAAAATAATTTTAAAGAACTCTAAATATACGACTATGTTAGCAAATTCTACTGCACGTGTAATTCTGCTCCCCGCGAAATCTAGTCGATATTTCTCAAAGTTTATGGAGGGAGTATTCACAAAATAGTACTCTTGGTTAAAATTGATTGTCAATCAATTTCCCACGCAATTTAAGTTTACTAATTTTGGCGTAATAGTTCACAAAAATAAATGTACTAACGCCAAAAGAAAAAAAAAAATAAGAAAAAAAGAGTCATTTCTGTTTTCCCGTAGCCCGTCTCCTTAAACAGTAGCTACATCAATTTACCCCCGGGGGCTTAGGGCAAGGGTGAAAGATGAAAAGAGCTACTTCAAACGCTCTCCAAAAATGACACAGGAATTGCTCATTGATTATGTAATCAGACATGGAGGGAGAATAATCTGTCTCTTTTCCATTAAAATTAAAGAAACATTTTATATACTTTTTAGAGAACGGTTTATATTAATTACAATAAAAAATTATGTGAAATGTCTTGAATATACATTAAGATTACATAATTTTTTCGACTTGTTCAAAAATAAATATCAATGATTAATTAAAATAAAAAATAGGAGTCATTACAAATATATTTATATATTATTTAATTACCTCTATATGCGAGAGCGATTTGTAGATTTTATTTCAATAATACTTTATCTTATTTTTTTTAATGTGAATTAATTTTTTCCTTTGTAGTTAGGCTTTAGAAGAAGATAAAAAAAAAAGTTGAATGACATGCCTATTTACAATGAGTTCAATAATAGAATATTTTGAAACACTTTTCTTCTCTTTCAAAATATTTTGTTATAACAAAACATCTGTTAAAATTTCATCACCCAGCCCTTACATGAACTCTTGTGATTTATTCTCTCATTCTATTTCCAAAAATCAAAATTTTTAAAGAAACGTTATATATTTTTCAAAGCGTCAAGTGTGAGAACTTTTTTTATTTTCCTCGTCTTAACATAAACAAAAACTATTCATTCCTCCTTTCAAAATTTAATAGTTTTGACGTTATTTTTATATATATATCCTGACTTCTGTATTTCATTTAATAACCCTGTTTATATAATTTCAGTCATCTATTGTATTTCGCAAATGCGATAAAATTTTCTTTTTGTTTATTTTTAACCGCTTCCCTTGCAAATTTTTTTGAAAAAAATTGGAAAAAATCATCTCATTTTTTTTATTATTAAATACAAGGAAGCGAAACAAAACAAAATATGTAGGTTTTAAGTTGAATTTTTAATTTTTTACAGGTGTAAAAGCATGTAGTTTTAAAATTAGTTTACTATCCCGAGTTATTTCGAGCAATTAAGGAAAAAGTTAAATATTAATATTTGTATGATAATTAAACAAGGGACAACACAAAGTGATACCTGACATTCCGTACAATGGTATCTAGTCTCTTTTCTTACGGCATCATCGCCATTATTTTACTTTTTTTCAATGCAACTATCTTCTTTGGAAAATTACTAATCCACTAGCCGTCGTATACTATACCATAGAGGAACACGTGACCAATCCCGCCAAAAGAACCGCGGTATCAATGAAATGGCAAACTGCTAGTTAAAGCTGAATATTTCCTTTCATTTCCTCCAAGCCGAGTAAAAACATGATAAAACAAATCGTACTGATAAATTCTGCTTCACCCCAGTTTTCTCGGGATAATAATTAACTGCAATATATACGTACCCGAGATAACTCGGGATAATCAGGCAAGCGGTTAAAGAACTTCATGCTATTTTTTGCATATAATAATCTATTTTTTAAATTTTCCAATATTTTTAAAATACTTTTTAAATTTTAGACCAGAATATCTTACATCTGCTTGCATTTAATTTCTTCAAAATCTTGTAATAATTTTTCTTTTCATTTATTCGTGTTCTCTAAGGAAATCAATAAATGTTTAAAATTGGTAATAAAAGAGTAAGTAAAGAATAGCTAAAATGATTTTAATATAGAAGATCTTAATGTATAATATTTGAAAGTACCGTGTTTAATCTAGTAATAAAATATTAATATTTATTTAGTTCTAATTTGTTCCAAAGTTATCACTGATATAGCATCGCCGCAAGGGAAAAGTTAGTATTTATATTTTTCTTTAATTCCTCACTTTTTCAATTTGAATCATTTGCAAGAAATATGAATAAAACATAAATTAAACTTAAAAATTAACTTCATACAACATGATAAATATTTCTAACAGAGCTTCGAACTGGAACTAAACCAAAGAACAGGAAAAACTGTTATTTTCGTCGGAACGAAAACCGGAACTGAACCAAAAAAAAAAAAAAAAAAAAAAACATAGATTTATTGAGTTAAATATATCTTCAGTACTTTTGATGCTGTAATCAACACTTATCAATATTTTTCAAAATTTAATAAAATATTTTATAATTTAATAACTTCTTGGAAGAGAATAAAGTTATCTATTCGGTCTCTTGATTAAGTCTGCAGTGGTAGTTTTGGCATCTTCTATTAGAGAAGTTAGCGTTGAATCGGTTTAAATTTATTAGTAATGAAGATTTGTTTGATTCATACATATAAGTATGATTACAATGTCGAGAAAAAGTATCAAGTTGTATACTTCATTATATTTCATTATTAACAGGTCTTATCCCCATTAATTGATGGTACTATTTCACATTTAATTGTATATCTATGTTTACTATTTGCATTCTTTTTTATTTGTTTTACACATTCTACAAAAGAAATAATCTCAAATAAACCATGTTAGAAAATATTTGAACAATTAAAGGCGATTTTTATATGTCAATTGAATATGTAAATATATTTTTACATGATTATTGCAGAGTCAAGAGCACCATATGAGGGGCAATCAATGAGAATACATGAATCCACATAATCATGAATTTATTTATGAAATTCGATTTCTGTTATGGATAACAAAACCAATGCTCATCGTTCTTTACTCTCCCTTTTTATCATATATGCAGGTTAATTCTATCAATTTAGATAGTAGATCATTTAAAAATATAAAATCTTTTTAATTTTGATAGAATTACATTTTTTGTTCATGATAGAAAATAACGATTTGAGGTTCAGTTTCAAATGAATAATTTAATTTTATGAATATTTTTATTTGTATTAAAATATTCCTAAATAAGTAAAATTATTCATTTGAAACTAAACTGCAAACCATTATTTTTTGAGGAACGGAGAGCGGAATTGAACCGATATATTTTATTTTAATTGGAACGAAAAAAACTACGGTTTGTAGTTCTGATTTCCACATATAAGATTTCATTTTACTCATAACATAGGTCCATTATAAGGCCTGACATCCTCTACTATTATTAGTTATATCTTTATAATGCCAAAATCTAATTTAATCTTTTCTCATTCTTAATATTTTATTATTTTGAAACCTTTGTTATCAAAAGTAATGGCATTTGCATCTCGCTTGACAACTTTCTTAGACAAAATTCGTATATGTAAAATGAATCCACAATAGAAAACTTTCAGTTGTTTAAATATGAATCAACAACTTTTATGTTTGTATTGTTAGTATCCTTTGTCTTGTTATAAAAGAGTTTTGTTGAGCTACCAATATTACATTTATTGGTCGTATCTCGACTGACAAAAGAGTATTTTTTATATTTTCTGCAATTACTTAATTTTAGTTTAAATTAAGATACAAAAATGAATGTCTAAATGCTTCTCTAGAAGTAAAAACTCCCAGATATAATTTACAAAACGATTTTAAATATGATTAACTTATTTGTCTCAAAATACTGCGTTATTTTCAGATGAATATGTTTTCGTATTATTAATATTTTATATTGAAAAATACTAATTTTTTGTAAACTTGTAAATAGTTACAATTTTATGTTAATTTCATTTAATTTTGAGTACATTGTTATAATTTTAATCCAGTTTCAAAATCATAGTAAATAATATAACAAAAGAAAATAACAACAGAATAATAGTTTATAATATTTCAATCTTAAAATCTATCTTTAAATGTTAATAAACAAACTAAAAATAAAACTACATATCATAGTCCTTTTTCCAATGCCAATGCATTTTATTTACAGAAATCATTCTATTTTTACATATACAGATATGCCATTGAGTAAGTGAAGTTAATGCCTTCATTGAAACAAGGATGCTGTTCCCTGCCCTATCATAAAACAGCGGGATTCTTTTGGGGAGAAGTTTTTCCAAGAAATTTCCCACTTCTTCGGTTATTATAATTTACGATGAAAATTAGCCAAATTTGGCGCTAAAAAATGTTGGCGTTGAGCAATAATATATATATTATAGGTGGCGCTGTGTGCAGAGCTTGATTTTCAGAAATAGAAATAATAAATTTGTGTGTGTGTGAATTAAAGTTAAAAACTGATTGGAAATATTGATGCAATCGAACACATGGTGCGTAAAGTCTAATAAGAAGTATTGTTTTCCCCTCATAAAAATTTACGATAAAACTCGTTAAAAAAATCCTTTATAATGAAAAAATAATGTAAAAATTTAACAGAATTTACATGATTATCTTATTGAATTTATTCAACAATTGCAAGTTAACTGAATTGCATATGGTCGTTCAGGCTCGAAACAAGATATTTTTTTTTCTATAAAAAAAGATTTTTTGCAAATTATATTTTATAGCAATTATAAATTACTTTTGCAAATTATATTTAATATTTTATAAAGTACTCATTATGAAATTACAAAATAAGGAAGTGAACTTTATCCCCAGATGTCTGAGACAGTTTTTTGAAATGTTTAAGGACATCATATAAGACCTTGATTAAATGATATTCTACAATATATAAATTCATTATTATTTTATAACCAAAATATATTTTATTTGTTATATATAAAGACTTTTGCAACCTTATTTTTAATGACCTTCCTTTTCAAAAATTTTTATAAAATTAAAGTTTTTAATCTTTGACTGCTTTTAACAAATTTACATTTAATTTTATTAAATAATTACTAATAAAACATATTAATTTTGACTCATCATTTATTTTGACAGCACTATTTCATTCAAATTCATATGTGTCAGAAAAATTTTTGAGAATCATTATTATATCAAGAACTTTTTTAAATTTCTCAAAATAATCATTTACTATTGGTAATTTTCGAGATTATTAACAATAAAATAAATTGCCTTAGTTTTGCTGGCCAATAACTGTAGGGCCATCAATGGCCTGAATCTGGTGGCCCACCACTTATCATTCCAGCTACGACCCGGTTGATTTTGGCCAGCACTCAACCGTGGCCGTAATGGCCGGAGCCGGGCTATCAAACAACCATGAGAGGCTTGCCATGGCCAACAGAAATCCGGCTTGACCAGCTGCGGCCCGGTCTTTTGTCGACAGTTTGTGTTTGCTGGGAAGTAACACATAATATTTCTCATAAATGCTTGAGGATGTTAAGAGATGAGGTTGCTGCCGTGCATTTTCAAAATCTTTATTATTATTATTGTTTTAAGTTTCTGCTTTGTTTCTTTCACGTATAATATCTTTTTATCTTAAAATATTTGAATTAATGTTTTTTTTTATTTTGGCAAATTTAAATCACTAATTATAAAAAGGTGTATAAATTGGTGCTTTGAATATTTTAGCTTAATTATTATTTTTAAAATTTTCTCAATATGCCTTAAAGTATCCAATCAACATCATTAGAAATATTAAATTGTTTATCCGAGTGAAAATCGTAATTAGTAATGCAAACTTTTCATTTGTTTCTTTTTTAAATTTCTGATCAAAACAATTATTTTTTGATAATCTTTTTGTTTAATTTCCTTTAATAATTTCATACATAAATTATGCTCAATATTTCTTTATAAACTTTCTTCTAATTTCGACATTTCCATAAGTAGCTTTGAACAGATTTTAATGAATCCTTTTTGTTTTAATTATTTTTTTCTTTTCTCTTTTAAGCTTTGGTTTTCGAATTATAATCCATAATTAATGACATTATTAGCTAATTTTACTATTCCGACTCATCAATCAGTTTATTTTATTTTCGTCTACATATGTTTCTTTTTACATTTTATTCTTAAATCATCAAATAACATTTCCTTTCAAGTTTTTTATTTCTCTTTAAAATTTATGACTTTTAAAGGACTAATGTACTCTCCTTATTTTTCTAAATACCCTTCACTAATTTTTTCAGACGCTATTGGAAATCTACTTAAATTTCTTCTTCTGTACTTACTGTTGCTAAAATAGAAGTTCAGAAATTATATCATGTTCTCTATTCTTATGGAATTTTTATCCAGTTTATAGAAGTAGAAAGATTTCATCATTTCTTCAAGTAGGTAATTTAAAATCCAAAAATATTTTTAGATTTATTGAATTGTAATAAACAAGGGTATAATTACTTTTGAATATCTTACTTCCAAACAGCACCTAAATTATATTTTATCTGATATTTGTATATTTGAGAGAGATCCTGGTGTTTTAAATTTTTGTTTTTGCAATATGTATTTAGTGCCATTTTTGAATATTTCTCAGCAAACACAAAATATGCCGGGCATCCAGTAAGCCGCGGCTGCAGCCTTCTTTGCCTGCAATGACTGGCTGCTATTTAGCCTCGTTGGTTACGCCAATTAAGTGGTCGTCGTCATTGATGCTGGCTGTCAATACGGTCCGCCGCTAGCCCAACGCTGGTTGGCCAGCAATGTCGTATTAGCAGCAGTTTGGCCTTTGACTTCACCGACAAAGGTCGTGTTTTCTGAGAGCTCCCGATTGACCGCGTTAGTGCTACGGTGCCCGCGGAAAGTTTACCGATTTTTTGACTTGTAAGCTTTATAGTTGTTAGGTTAATGTGATTTTTTAGCTTGTGTTATTGTGATTTACGAAACCCACACTAGCAGATAATCTTTCCTTATACCAGAAATAGACTGGTTTTTTTCGTGAATCTGCATGACGATGGAGAAGTGGAAGTGGGCCTGTCTGCCTTTTAAAGTGAGACATTTCGTGACCGAGGAGGATGTGCGTAAAGCTGAACTCTGTCCCGGCAACAGATCCAGAGGAGGCGCATGTGCGCTAAATCTGAGATGCTTTTGGCCGAACGCCAGGTCCGAGCTATCTGGCTGTCACGTCAGGACTCTAGATGGAAGCACTATGATTCCCAGCTCGATAGCAACATGCTATCTTACCAGCGCTTCATCCAGAAGCTGAGTGCAGATGTACTAAAACTAAGAGGTCAGCGCAAATATTTTTTCATTTTGTCTTTCTAATTTTGATATTTTTTTAACACGCCTGCTTCTGTTGATATTCCTTGTACCTACTCTGACTCCCTAGTTTCTACTAGCTCTTCTGACTCTGATTCTTCTATTTCTTCTGTTGTGATTGCTCCTGTTTCTAATGTATCTGTTAAATGTAGTGATGTTTCTAGTTCTAATGTATCGGTTAAATGTATTGATGTCTCTCCTATTTTGACTAACGATGTTATTTCTAATGTTTCTAGTGTTAATGACTCATGTATTATTGATAATTGTACTGTTAATTCTGTTTCTAATGTAAATGTTGATTCTAGTGTTTTATGTACTGTAAAACTGATTTATGTGATGATGTGTGCCCCCCCCTAAAACTGATCAGGTTAAACTTAAACTAAAATCTAAAAATTCCCCTAAAAAGAAATTAACTAAAACTAAATCTAAAGTTATCAAGGACCCCTGTACTCTAAAAAATCTAAAAAAATTAGCGAGAAAAGTAATTCCCCCAAATCAAGCAGGTAACTATCAAGATAACGAAGCTAAAATAACTAAACCTAAATTAAATGTAAATAAAACAAATAATCAAAACCATGAGATATCCAGTAGTAGTGATGAGGAGATGATAACAGAGATTAATCTAAAACGTGCAAAATCGAGTGATAGTGATATAAGTGATTTCTCCAAAATTAATCCTAATGACTTTAAAACAGTAAATAAAAAACATAGGCTGAGGCAAAGAGAAAAATCCAAAATTGAGAGTTTCAAAAAAGAGCAAGTTAGGTTAGGAAAAAGATTTAAATCAGTAGGCCAGGTTAAAACTTCAAATAAATTTTCGAACTTAACTGTGGAGGAGCCCCCAAAACATTTAAATCAAAACAATGAGGCTGAGGAAACTAGAGTCAAAATTAAAAAAGTAAATGATAAAACTCAAACAAATAAAGTAGCCCTCATAATAATTAAAACTAAAACTAGCACAAAAACTCTAATTAAAGCAATAAACTCTAAATTAGATAAAAACTTTCAGTTTAAAGTGACAGGTAAAAACTTAAGTCTTTCCAAATACTATTGAAAACAACAGAGAGCTAACTAAATTTTTAAATGAAAACTTAATTGACTACTTCCCCCAAGCAAACGAAAAACCAGTAGAAGTTGTAATTAAAAGTCTAGCTGTAAATACCCAACTGAGGATATAGAAGAGGAATTAAAAGAATCAAACTTTAAAATATTAAAAGTAACTCAATTTAAAAGAACTAAAGATCAGGTCCTCATGCAAATTTTCCAAATACAATTAACAAAACCAGAAAATATTGAGAAAATATATAAACTTAAGGAATGTTGTGGTGTGATGTGCTCAGTGGAGCCATTCTGTGCCAGGAGTAATGCTTTTCAGTGTTACAACTGCCAGGGGTGGAATCATGGGTCATTGCAGTGCCACATTCAACCCAAATGTTTAAAATAAGCAGGCCCCCATCAAACTAGAGACTGTAAAAAACCAATAGAAGAAAAACCAAAATGCATTAATTGTGGAGGAGAACATACTGCTAATTACCTAGGATGCGAAAAAGCCCCTAAACCTAAATACAATAAAAACTATCAAAATAGGCCCCAAATAAACCCAATCGCCGTTAGGAAAAGTTTTAGTTATGCCCAAGCTTTAAACAAAAATAATGTAAATAATGTAACAGAAAATCCAAGACAAACCGAACAAAATACCCCTAAATAAACCCAACAAAATAACGCTGAAAACACCCTAAATGAAAATACCCTAAGTAATTTAACTGAAGTTATTAGATTCTGCAATATAATAAGTGATATGTTTGGACAAAATTTAAAAGAAATAAACGATAAATTTGAAAATATGGATAATTAGGCAAATATACTTTTTACTCTAGTAAGCCTTATGCAGCAGAATAATAAAGGAACTCTAAACAATAATAATAATGGTAACTAATAAACTAAATAGCTTTTTAATATGCCACTGGAATTGCAACACCATAAGTAATAAAATTTCCAAATTAAGAGTATTCGTGAACTATAAAAATCCCGATTTAATCTTACTACAAGAAACAAAGCTGCGCGCAGGCGAAAACCCGAAAATTGCCAATTATAGTTTTAACAACACACCCAGAATAGGATCGAGACACGGAGGCACTGCAATTTACTTCAAAAATCTCAAACCCCCCACTAAGGCAATTAGACTTAACATTAGTTGAAGTACACATCAAAGAAAACTTAAAAATTATTATAGGTTCAATTAACGTCCAACCAAAAGCAGACACAATGTTCACTATAGATATCGAAAATTTATTAAATTTAAACAATGAAATTATTCTCGCAGGAGAATTTAATTGTAAACACAGACACTGCAACTGCCCCAAAGCGAACAGAAATGGCAACCACCTTTTTAATTTCATCAGAAAAACAAATCTCCAAATTATCGCACTCGACATGCCAACTAGATACTCTAACACATCAGACAACATTATAGATTTTCCAATAGCAAGAGACATAAATTTTATTTTCTCAAATTCCTTAGACGACTTGTCGTCAGACCATAAACCAGTAATAATCTCTTTAGATTTAAACTTACAAAATCCCAAATTAATAAATAAATTAAAAACTAACTGGGAAAAATACCAGGAAAACTTAAATAATAAAAACTTAAATTTTTCAAAAATAAATAATATCGCAGATCTGACAAAATTAAAGAAGCCATCCACGGAAATTAAAAATAAAAACACTGATGAAATCCCCAAAAGCATTAAACTTTTAATTAAAGAAAGAAAGAAATAAAGCAAGGAAAACATGGCAGAGAACCAGATACCCTCCGGATAATGCTAAATTTAATAGTCTAAACAGTAAAATTAGAAAAGAACTCTACGAAATCAACTAAAACAAATGGAACACATACCTAGAAAATTTAGACCCCCAAGAAGGCTCCATCTGGTAAGCAGCGCGCAAATTTAAACGAAAACCAATTTACATCCCACCAATTGAGGATAACCTAAATAACAAAATAGCATACTCGGAAAAAGAAAGTTGAGGTAATAGCCAATAGCCTAGAAAAACAATTTAAAAATATTATAGGAAACGATTTAATAAACAGACGAGTAGAAGAAATCGTAAATAATTTTAACATGAACAACACAGATGAAAACACAGAAACAGTGCTTCCAAACCAAGTAATAGATTCCATTAAAAAACTTAAAACTAAAAAAGCGCCAGGCAAAGACAGCATAAATAATAACATGGTAAACAACCTAACATTAAAATTTATAATACAGTTAACATTCATAATAAACGCGATGGTAAACTTAAAAGACTTCCCAGTAAACTGGAAATTTGCAGAAGTCAGGCCAATACCGAAACCGGGTTAAAACCTAAATAAAACTGATAGTTACAGACCGATTAGTCTCCTTAAACAAAATTGCTGAGGACATAATACTCGACAGGATAAGAAAATTTTATAATGTAAATAAAATACTCAAACCTGAGCAATTTGGTTTTCAATCCAAGCTCTCAACTGTACACCATCTCTTAAAAATCACAGAAAACATACATGAAGGTTTCAGAGATAAGGAACACACAGGCGCTGTCCTATTAGACATTGCAAAAGCATTTGATAAAGTCTGGATCGATGGTTTAATATATAAACTAATTTTCTTAAAAATTCCAGGGAATATAGTTAAATTAATACAAAGTTATTTAAATAATAGAAAATTCCAGGTTAGATATAAAGAAACTTTTTTTCAGAAGTCAGGAATATTTTTAGCGGAGTCCCGCAAGGCAGTAAACTCGGACCTTTACTCTTTTTATTATACATAAACGATATACCGAAGCAGGCAAACACTATTTTAGCACTTTTTGCTGACTACACCGCGATTTTAACTAAAAATAAAAACAAAAAAATAGCTATTAAATTTCTAAAGGAACACTTAATAAAACTCAGTACCTGGTTTAATGCATGAAAAATAGAACTTAACGTAGGAGAAACTCAAGCAATAGTATTCACTAAAAGTAACAAAATACCAGACAGTAACATTAAAATTAATAACCAAAACATACCATGGTCCAACGAAGTTTAATATCTCGGATTAACACTAGATAAACGTTTAACGTACAAATCACACTTTAACAAAATTCATTAAAAAATATAGGGCAGCGAAAGCAGTACTTAACCCATTATTAAATTACAGGTCAGAATTAAACCTAACAAAATAAATTATTAATTTATAGGTCAAAGTTGCGTCCAGTGGGCAGCTATGCCTTCCAAATTTTTGGAGGTGCAGCTGACAATCATATTAAAAAAATCCAAACCCTCCAAAATCAAACCCTCAGATTAATTTCCAAGTGACCATGGTACTTCAGAAATGAAGCTATCATGCGTGACCTTTGTATCAATAATATTTCTAGTTACTTTTTTCAGATCAGCCTCAAGTTTCATAGGAATCTTCCCGACATTGAAAACGATGAAATAGCAAAGATTCCGATCTACAATATTTTCAACGCGGCAAACAAGAATAGACCCTGAACAGTTTTCAGGTTAAAGACAAACACCTAGGATAACAAAACGCAAACCAAAGCGAGGCGAGTTGGACAACAACACGAACATCGGGTCGTATATTCACTTTTCTTGAAAATTAATTAAATTTATTTTTATTAGTCTAATGTTTTTTGCTTTCTTTTTTTTCTCTTCCTTCTCTTTTCTTCCTATCCACTCAGGTAAAAGATAAACCATGACTAATAAATTCTTGCTATTTCAGATTTATTAATCATTTGTTTAGTTTTCAAGAACACTTATTCTATAGGAGATTGAACTTTGGTTCTGGAGCTCCATACACCACCATACCGTCTCGACCGTATCAGCAGAGTGTGGTCCATGTAATTGGCAAAACTTACCCAATTATGTTACACACTGGACCTGAGCCATTTGACCGGCGGTGTGGGCTATTACAGAAGAGGAATTTGTATAGCTTATTTCATTCTACAAAAGAAAAAATTCCTTTACACTCCTTTATAATTTCTCTTTGTATCATTTATCAACTTTTATCCGCTAATAATTTATATATTGTAAAGTTATCATAGAAATATTGGAAATTGATTAAATTAATATTGAATCTGTTTTGATTACTTTGTAAATCATAAAGTTCCTTTCATGTGATAAACGTGAATTTAAGCATAGTAAAATAGGTTATGCGAAAGTTCACAGCAATCTGTTACCGAAATAATCAAAATATTATACATGTATTTTAAGTCATATAGCATTGTTCCATATGAAATTTTTTTCAGATAATTTCATAATTTTTCTTCAACCTTAGAATTCTAAATAATTTTAACTTGGTAGCAATTAATGTTTACATACATATCTTATGTATGTACACATTAACCCTTCTTTGCATCATTTTTTCTTTATTGGTGAAATTAATCAAGTTGATATAATTCATGTTCAAAATTAAAGGAAAAATGGTTAAAAAAATCTTAGTATATATGTATAGTATATATTTAGCAAAAAACAATATGCTAAAAATTCCATCATCATCCAAAGTTAGATCATTAGCTTAGTACTAAATAGAAATAAAAGAGGAAAATAATAGAAACACGTGTTACAAATCTTTCTTCCACTCATTTTCAATTTTTTAGCAATAGAAACTCTAATATAATAAAAGAAAATTATAAACGAAATCATACGTTTATTGCAACTACAACAAACAGCGGAATGAGACAACTTTAAGCTCGTTTCACTGATAATAACACTTGTTTATTTTTGACAGCTATGTTTCTTTTTATGCAATGGACATTAAAAAGGTATCCAAACACGATCAACTTAAAGTGAACTTGTTATTTTATATAATTTTGGGCATTATAGGTTATGATGGAAATTTCCACCATTATGCAAAGAAGGGTTAACTGCTACCAAATTAATGTAAAATGTAAGATATGTACATATAAATAATATAAAACATCATTTTTAGTATTTAATTTTCAAGTATTTAAGCCATTTTAGAATTCTAAATCTATTTTTAAGAAATCCACAATGATTTTAATAGTTGACTGGTTAATGCTTAAATATTATGTTATAAGTGCATTACATGTTTTAAAATGTGCATTACTTAAAATAAAAACACGTGTTTTAGGAGACTATGCAAATTATGTGTGCAAGATTTAAAAACAATGTACTTATATAAAATAAAATATGCATGAGTTACTTATTTGGTTAAAAAATACAATTGACTTACAAATAATTGTAAATAAAAAAACATTTTAGATATAAAAGAATTAAAGTTTAGACTCATTCACAATTTTATAAGCATAAATAAATGTCACATGATCCTACATTAAGTTTAATAAAAAAAACATTTAAATTGTTTTAAATAGAATATTTTTGTCAGTTACTTTTCAAACTTGCTTTGTAACAAAAAAAAATCAAAGAAATAGTAGTCTTAAGACTTGTACATAAATGGAATGAAAAAATGTTTCGGGTGCCCGATACATTTCTTATTTTTAACACGGCAATGAAACTTTAATAAAACATAAAATGAATAACACATTTTATTTCAAATGCCATTTTCTTGTTCACATGTCAGAAATAGTTTACGAAATTTTCCAAACAAGGAATTAAATAATATTTCAACAAACAAAATAAATACATAATTTTTTTATTAAATAACACTTCTATCCAGATAAAAACAATAATAAATACGTATTTATCTTACACTTCTTTTGGCTCATTGAGACAATATTGAATTCTTTGCCATTTCACACTAATGGTAGACAAAAGTACTTCCCAGTTTTTGACATCCTATATTTCCGCGTTATAAGGAACAAATAGTGAAAATCTTTTTTTTCCCCCTTCTTTTTTTGATGAAAAATAGTTTTTGAAGTTAAAAATAGCTTAGTTATCTGTTATATATATTAACATCACAGAAAATAATTGTTTCTATAACAAAATTGTTTTTTTTTTCTTTAAATAAAATTAAAATAATAATAAAAACTAATCGTCTTAATTTTATTAGCCTGGGCCACTAACGGCCAGAATATATTGGCTCACAGCTTATTATCCAGTTCCAGCCATATTTCTTTTGGCCAGTGCTCACCTATTAGTCATTATAGTGACTGCCTGGCATTGGCCACACAGTCACTATAATGACTGTGTGGCCAATGCCAGGCCGTTAAACATCCATGACTGGCTTGCTCTGACCACCAAAAAAACTCGTTTGACCAGTAGCAGCCTAAAAATAGGCCGACAGTTTGTGTTTACTGGCATTAAAACCGTAGATTTAAGAAAATAATCTTAGTAACTCATATAAAAATATTTCTTATAAGTTATTGTTACTAATACAAATTTCTGCGATATTTAGAATATTTATTTAGTGATTGCTGGTACATATGCACTCAAAATCATTATTTATTTTTTTTTTACTTTGATAGACTAATTACTTTACATTGAATTTTACAACTTTATATATATATATATATATATATATATAGTTAATTTTAACAAAAATATTACTGACAAGAGATATTTTTACTTGCCTCCTCTGAGGTGACTTTTATCAAAGTCTTGATTTAATCTTTCAACACTTATCCAATATAACGTCAAATTTCCATGTATATAATGATTGTATCAGAGTAAACTTTAAGCTTATAAACCAAATTCCTGTTGAATATTTAACTGTTACTACTATACTCTCTCAATATTTTTTGTAAAACAGTGAATATCTATACATTTATATACAGTTCTGAGAGCTTAAAATTTAATGTGCATCCTTGCATTTATTTCTCAAATATTAAAAATTTGAACTTTAAATGTAATTCTTAAAACTCTGACTACCAGTGAGGTTTTATTTCCAATACATTTATTTTACGAATGAAAGACTGAACAAATATCTCTTCTAGCTTTGAGTAAGATTTGCATCAAAGTAAATTATTTTGATTTTGTTCAAAATTAGATTTACTCTGATGATTTATTTAAAAATTACCAGTTCTTTTTTTACTTCCATAATTTCAGTTCTGTTTCAATGTATATACACTAATTTAATTATATATATATATATATATATATATATATATATATATATATATATAT
>JAPDSC010147182.1:40785-52417 GCA_026290005.1 Latrodectus geometricus
TATATATATATATATATATATATATATATATATATATATATATATATATATATATATATATAAATTTTCTTTTTCCCCCATTAAGATAAAGATAGGAAAATGTTGAATCTTCTTTCTTTTTTAAAGTTTGTATAAATATTTGATTCGTTTTATCAATTCTTGAAACAAATTTTTCCCTCGTACTTCATTTTTATTTCTCGAATTTAAGTCTTAAGAAATATAAATTAAAATAAAACGTGAATTATTCAATTTAAAACTGATTTGCTGAATCTCGATTTTTTGTATATAAAAACTGAAATTTATGTTTTTTAAATGATTGAAATATTCTATATTTTCTCATAACAAACACATCCCCAGTTACTTTCAAAATTTCTACTCATTAAACCCTATTTAGGAATAAAATATTTTTCTTATAATAAAAAATTATTTCCTGTATAAAGTTTCCTGCTTTAATATTTAAGCATTTTTTGTTTCCCTTATTATGATGATATTCATTTAAAATATTAAATGGATATATACACAACTAAATTATCAATAGCAAAATTCATTTTTTTACCGAAAGACCTAAGCAATTTCTCTCCTTTTATCTTAAAATGACTATTAATCTAATATTCAAAGAAATGAATAAATAACTTTTAAATGGTAATTATTAACTTTTAAATGAGAAGAATATTTACTGTTATTAATATCATTTATTCTTAAAACTATTTCTGTAATACATTACTTGTCTATCATAAAACCAAAGAAACTTTTTGGATATGGTAGCAAAGTTTATTTGTGGAAGATAATACGCTATTCAAAAATATAATAATTGAAATTAGTCTGTTTTGATGTGCGAAAGATGACAAAATCAGATCTTTGCTTACTCACATTGTTGGCTACAGCCATTGACATACAACTCGCAATAGAATTAAAGAGGCTTTAAGTTAATTCTTTAAGTACAGAATTTATGTGGTTTCCAAATATTACCAAAAATGATGCTGTCTGGTAGCTGCTGTATATGCTGTTCACTCTGCTGCATAAACATGAACCATACGTTTTCGATTGTCAATAGATTTAGAAGTGAAACAGGTGAAGAAAGAAATTCAATATGATGGGCAAAGGAAATTTGAAAATTGCATGGCACATGTAGTCGTGCACAGAACTGAACTGAAATAATATAATGTATGTTTCAGTTCAGTTACATAACTAAATGTAACTGAGGTAGATTACACTTCTATATAACTGTAAATAATACTATCAATAATATAACTGAGAGAAAGAGCTGATGGTACGGGAGTAGCGCAGGATCCTATACCTTAGAGATGTAACGTTAGCTGTGCAAAGCATGTGTAATGCATACAAGATGAATTTTTGAGTGAAATCCAAGCGACAACAAACCAATATGAAGTTTAAGTTCGTGAGCCCTAAACTATACCATTGTTTGCAACTATTCCTCCCTGTTTTCTATATATCGTTAAATAATTGGTATACTTCAAATTGGCAAACAAATTTCATTTTACATAACTCTTTCATGTGACGTAAATCATCTGTGAAATGCATATCAGCTGCAATGCTAATGATTTGAGCATCTGATAAGCACAAACACATGATTTATATTTCACATGACTCACATGTTGTAGAATTTTAATTCAGGCTGGTAATATAGATTTAATTTTCCAATATTTAAAATATATTATAAAAGGGTTAAATGTTTCAAAGATTTCAAAACTGGGAATTTTATTTAAGAAACTCATAACGTATATAATTTTTTGAAAATAAACATTTTTTATACTTCGTATAAATTTAAATATCATTTTATACTTTAAAAGTTAGAATATTTCATTTTCAAATATTTTAGTCACCCGACTACTATAAACTCATTTTTTGTTCTGTTAATTTTCTTTTACTTTGAAGTCAAATTAAATCAAATAATTCTACTTTTTTCCAGACACCATTTAATGTTGAATAGCGTGATAAAGTTATGTTAAATTAAGGAACCTTTTTCTTCTTGTTCCTTAAAAAAGTTCAACAAAATCACTTTGGTATTTTATCATTAAGTAATCATCAAACATTATTAGTTTTCCAGGTAGATTTAAAAACATATATGTACACTACTGGCCATTAAAATTGCTCCACATAGAAGGCGACATGCTACATACTTCAAATTTATACAAAAGGAAGAAGGTGCTGTGATATGCAAATGATTAGCTTTTCGGGCGCATTCAGACAAAGCAGGTGCCAGTAGCGACACCTATATTGTGTTTAAATGAGGAAATTGTTCAGCCGGTTCCTCATACACAAATTGAATTTGAACGTTGTTGCCTGATGAAAAGTTGTCGTGATGCCTCGTATAAGAAGGAGAAATGCATACCAGCACGTTTCTGACTATGATAAAGTTCGAATTGTAGCGTGCCGGGATTGCGGTTTATCTCATCGCAGTATTGCTGCTCGCGTCGGTCGAGATCCAATGACTGTTAGCAGAATATGGAATCGATGGGTTCAGGACGGTAATACCGAACGCCATGCGGGATCTCATTGGTGACCTATCACTAGCAGCCGAGAAGACAAGTATATTATCCGCATGGCCGTAATGGATCGTGCAACCATGTCACGAGCCGTGAGTCCAGAAACGGGGTCGTTTGGAAGACAACAAGAGACTGCACGAACAGTTCGACGACGTTTGCAGCAGCATGGACTCTCAGATCGGAGACCATGGCTGTGACTTCTCTTGACACTGCGTCATAGACAAGGGCGCCTTCAATGGTGTGATCAACGACGAACCTGGACGCACGAATGGTGAGAAGTCATCTTTTCAGATGAATCCAGGTTCTGTGTACAGCATCATGATAATCACATCCGTGTTTGGCGGCATCGTGGTGAACGCACACTGGCAGCGTGCAATCGTCATCGTCATACTAGCCCATCACCTGGCGTGATGGTGTGGGGTGCCATTGCATACACGTCTCGGTCACCTCTTGTTCGCATTGACGGTGCTTTGAACAGTGCACGTTACAGTTCTGGTGTGTTACGACCCGTGGCTCTACCCTTTATTCGAGCCCTGGGAAACCCTAAGTTTCAACAGGATAATGCTCGACCGCTTGTTGCCGGTATTGTATGGACCTTCCTTGATACTGAACATGTTTTGCTGTTGCCGTGGCCAGCACGTTCTCCAGATCTTTCACCAATAGAAAACGTCTGGTCAATGGTTGCCGAGCGACTGGCTCGTCACCAAACGCCAGTCCCTACGGTTGATGAACTGTGGCATCGTGTTGAAGCTGCATGGGCATCTGTACCTGTACATGCAATCCAATCTCTGTTTGACTGAATATCCAGGCATATAACTGCTGTTATTACTGCTACAGGTGGTTGTTTTGGGTACTGATTTCTCAGGAACTATCCAGCCAAATGTTTTGAAAATTTAATCACTTGTTATTTCCAGTATAATATATTTTTCCAATAAATATCATTTTGTTATCTGCATTTTTTCCTTGTGTAGCAATTTTAATGGCCAGTAGTGTACAAATTCCCCACATTTGAAGAAAATACAAGTAATGAGCTAATTCTAACAATCTGTGATGTCATTTCTTTTCAATATCATCAAATAAATTAAAATTGCATTACATTGATGAATATTTCAACTTATGCCTTGATCATTTGGAATTTAAATTAAATAATTTAGTGTATAAATTTTATATTAAATGGGTTTCCTTCAATTTGCAATGCATATAACAAAACATTTAGAATTTTAAATAACAAAAAATATGAAAAGGATCTTAAATTTATCAGACATCTATACAATATTTCAAAACAACATTTTATTAAAAACATAATATTTAATCAAGAATAATTTTTGAAGTAGAATCTTCTTTTGTTAAAATAATTTAATAGATATGATTTAAAGAAACTCAAAAACTAAAAACAATAAATAGCTTTACATAAATCCCATTTGGTATTACTGTTGAGGAAATAAAGTCTTACCATCAGCTGGATCTGTACAATTAATATGATGTTGCGTTCTTGCAGACCAGAGAAAAAACGGATCACAGTTTCAGTTAACTAGCATCAATAAAATACATCTTAACCTAAATCAACTTGATCAAAATATAATCCACTGTTCCGAGGAAATTTAGGAAAATCATTACAAAATTCAACTCGTAAGTGCGGAGCATTCGTTGCTGCAATTCATGAAATAATTTATTCGTATGTCTAAATTTATTCATAAAAAAGCACAGTTTCTGATCTCAACACTTTCCTTTGACAGCATTATTTAAAATTGAAGTTTATGGTATTATGAATAAATTTTTTTTACTTGATATTTATATTCTCAATACCTTTTAAATATAAATTTATATAATTAGACATTAGTGAATGTTCTCTTTAAACTTAATTACTCCTAGTGTAATGTGATATTCTTATTTTTTGTTTCACTGCTCTATTTCTGTTTGAAGAACTAGAAAAATATATAAAATTTAATCACATTAAATTATTGTTTGATTACATATTATTATAAATGCAAACATACATTCCTTTTTGAAAGGTCTTATCACTCAACAAAAATTAAGAAATTTCTTTACATTTTAGCTTCACTCATTTATAATTCAATTTTAACATTCGTAAAATAACATTTATGTTAAATTTATGCTTTATTCTATTCTTATAAATCATTGTTTGCATAATAATTACTATGAGTTTCAAACTTTTGTGCAAGTATTGAAAGCTTTATGCTCAATATACTTACTATGGATGTACGTCTCGGGAACTATTAGAATACATTCTATGTGGTCCTTGAAACAATACGAGTTTAAAACTTTTTAATAAATTATTCATGTTTTTAATATTTAAAAAAAAATAAAAATAAAAAATAAAAAACTATATTGTAACTCATTGCCATTAAAGTTTGCGAAAAAATTAAAATTTCGAATGAACGGTAGTTTTAGTACACTGTTGGATTCCCTTTAGCACGCCATTGAAACAATTCAGTCAGATGGGTGATGAGATAGTCTCCACATTTGCTCATGCTATATCTTCTTGGAACATAGCAGATGACATGCTCTGAATGTTTCAGTGAATCTGTCCCCAACATTTATGAGATGTACGGCTGGGGTTTAGTGAAACATCAATACGTATTAGGAAGATACAGGATTGAAATCCACTACTACGCCAGATGATGATGCCGAATGCAGCAACAAGCCAGTAATGCATCAAGCTACGGATCATCAGTATTTTACCACTGTGTAACCACTCATATCATGGCCCAGCAAGCAGAAGTGATATTCATCAATGAAGACAATGTCATTCATGACATCAGTAGCAACACAAACGCTTCCAGTAAAGTGTAAATGAATCAATTAACGTCTTATAAATATTCCACTCAGCTACAAATCATGTCGAATGGTGCAAGTGAGCACCAAAGGATTCTTGGCAGACTAAAATGTTTCATAATGTTCTAAATGATGCATATTGTCATGTATACAATATACCAGTAACGTGATAATGTGAAACGAGGTTGCTGCATTTCATCATTCAATCCATCATTAACCACTTCGCTTACAAAATTTTTTTGAAAAAAAATTGCAAAATATCAACACATTTTTTTTATTTTATTACTAAATTTAAGGAAATGAAACAAAACAAAATATGTTGGTTTTAAGTTGAATTTTTAATTTTTCACTGGTGTAAAAGCATGTAGTTTTAATATTAGTTTACAATCCCGAGTTATCTCAGACAAAAAAGTTAAATATTAGTCTTTGTATGATAGTTTTTGAATCAAGGGAAACACAAAGTGATACCTAACATTCCGTACGCTGGTATCTGTCTCATTTCTTACGGCATCATCACCATTATTTTACTTTTTTTCAACACAACTATCCTCCTTCGTACATTACTAATCCACAAGCCGTCGTATACTATACCATCGAGAAACATGTGGCCAATCCCGGAAAAGAACCACGAAATTAAAGAAAAGGCAAATTGCATGTTAAAACAGAATATTTCCTTTCATTTCCTCCAGGCCGAGTAAAAACGCGATAAAACAAATCGTACTGACAATTTTGCTTCACCCGAGTTATCTCGGGATAATAATTAACTGCAATATATACGAACCCGAGATAACTCGGGATAATAAGGCAAGCGGTTAAGCAATTTCAGTGGTATAACAGTTGATATTTTCTTCCTATTTGATCACTGATTTCTCAGAAGGATAAACGCAGTCTCTATAGACTACTATATTTTCTCACTGTCGAGCTCAAGAACTTAGTCAAAACAGATTCGATGACTCTTTTGAGACAAAGTAGGAAGTTTACGCAACAAAAGCAGATAAGTTTTCAGCAGTTTACACTGGTTTATAGGCAACTGTTTAGATTAGCAATAATTGTTATTTTTGTAGGTATTATATCTTTCCGTTTTTATACATAAATTTGTTTTATTATCGAGTTTTATCCATTAAACTAAAATCAACTGTAAAATAAATTTTTATTATACACTCTCGTTATATAAATAAACAAGTGGCTTTTATTACAATGTAATCAAGTGGCTTTTACTTACATATCTCATTTATATTTGGTTATTTATGCTAGTGCTTCATTAAATAAAAATTTATCTTTTAAGAAGTTTTAATTGCACGAACATTTCCTTTACTTTATTTTTTGTCTGTATATCTGAAATCCTCTAATATTAATTTTTTCCTTCATAAGAAAATACATAAGATTTTTAAGCAACTGAAGATATTTCTAATTATCAGTCAATTATGCAATGACATGTAAAAAATAAACCACTCTTCATTTTGAACTGTTCTTTTTTATTAAACATACATTTATATCCAAAAGAGAAAATAAACAAGACTGAGTTTTTAAAAATCACCAGTCTTACACATAAAACAAAGTTGTATTACCAGTTTAGCTTTTAACAAAGAAAAATAGCACTTTAACAATACAAAACATGTTATCCTTTTCACAACAGAAGGATCACAGCAGATTTATATACAATATTCGCTGAATGATAATTTTTAAAGAACTTGTTCGATTTTGATAATTATAAAATAATGACTAATTTCATCAAACTTATAGGTAAAGTGTTTCTTTTAAATAATATTTAAAGTTTTATTACAGAAATACGTTTAATCAATAGAAAAATGCTTACGTGGCAAAGTAGAATATTCATATTCAATCTTATTTTAAGTGTAGTCGTATTTCCTTTAATTTTCATATATTTTTTGTTGAAATAATAGTGCAACTCACATTCAAATTTTTAATTATGATAACTTGGTTTATATCTAAGAAAATTGCTTAGGTATATACAAGATAAATCGGAAAATTTTTCTCATTAATCACAATACGAAAATTCACAATTTTAGTTTTTAAAATTCTTACGAAGTTTATCACAAAGAGTATTCATTCTTTGGGTCACTAATAGCAAAATTATATGTCTCCAAAAATTTTAATCAGTTTCAGATATATTTTGAAAATTTGCTAGGATAAATATTTTATTTTTCAATAGTATTAGAGTCCTCTCTAAAGGGTTATTTGCTATTTATTACACTGTAAATAAAAATTATATTATTGAAGTAAGTTTAATTTATTATATTAGGGCACAGTGTGTTTCATATTATAGTTTTTATTAAAAAGAAATAAAATGTAAAAAACACAGTTTTCACATTACATAAAAAGCTACTTCAGAAGTTTAATTTAATAGAGGATTATTGAAACAAACTGGGAAGTCTACATTTTATTACAGAAATCAAATGAATTTGAAATTTGGGGAAAACATTTAATACAAATTTATTTAATAAATGTAAAATGTAATACACGTAATAAACTAAATTTTAAAGAAAAAACTAAAGATATAAAAATAAAACTGTTTTTCAAATTAAAATGTGAAATTTAAACTAATAAATTACTGATGTTTTTTATAGCACCTACAAATAATTTAAAAGTATTTTTACTGTCGAATAATGTATAGTTTCATTATCTCCAGTGCTAAAAAATATGATTTTTTTTATTATTCGTTTTACAAATGTTTTATTATTGATTAAAATAAATGAGCTTTATTTACGTAATTAAATAATATTCACTTATGCCTTTATGAATTTGTCGTGATTTTAATCTTACACATTATATGTTGTTTATACTAAGGAGAATAAAAAAATTCATTCTTTTTTCTTTATATAAACAAGGGTTAATAATCTTTTGTTTCCTAAATTCATCAAACTTTACAGTAATTTTTGTAAAATGACAAGCTTATTTCTTTATTTAAGACTGTGTTTAATATAAAGAAATATGATTTTTTCAATTTCTTCTATTTTCACAGAAATATATGTAAACTCAGAACTAAGGGAGATTTAGGAATTTTTTTTTCATGATTTAATTTAAATATTGCTTACGACTGACTTATGAATATATAGACGTTGTCACGTATAGCTAAAACAAATCTGCGTTATACAGTATAAATGCTTCGTAAAAATATTAGCATATGAAATAAAGTTTGACACATTGCAGCAAACATGATGAAAACTACACACATTTAGATTCTTAACAACATCATGGGAAGGTATCCATAAGTACGTGATTAAAAATAATGTTTGCCTTTTTATCAGTATCAAATTAAAAAAATTTGAATTATTGACATTCATCGTTGAGAATATGCTTTTCGTACACATAAAATATTCTGAAGAAAATGTAAACATGATAATGAGCTCATTCCTTGAAAAGCGTTATTCTCAATTAAACAGCTTTATATATTTCAGGGAAAAATAGATATATTATTCTTAAACTCTTCAGAAAAATTTTCAAATTTTATAACACCAACGAGCATCATTTTACAGCAGACAATTATCTTCAGAGAATCACTTTCTCTCGTAATTCCGATTCTTATAATGAGTCCCCGAACGCTGCGTTTGCTTCATTAAGTCAGACGTACGTATGTACGGTCGTATAGTTATTGAGACGAATTCTTTCTCTTATGCTGATTAATGTCATGTACCATAATATTCGTCTTTCTGATTGGTGAAGCATTTTGAAAAGAATTCTTCCATTGTCCGATACATGTGTCGACGAACATTCTGGAGAAAATGATTTTCATCCGTATAGATCTAGAAAAGAAAGAAACTTAATAAATCAATTATTAAGGTTTCATGATGTAAGCGGCATTTGTTATTATTTCAAAAAAATCAAGTTTGTAGCTTTTTTGCAATATTTCTTGATTATAGTACTAATATGGATGTGCTTTACATTGCAAGATATTAGGGGATAAAAAGAATTTAATAGTAAAAATTGCTCAATAGTAAAAATATATATATATATATATATATATATATATATATATATATATATATATATATATATGCGTGTGTGTCTTGTAAATATTAAAAAAGTATTTAAACGATAACATTTTACACTTAATGAAATCTCCCCTTAATCCTTTAAAAATGCCATTATTAACAAGTTTAAAGGAATATGTCTTCAGTTTGTTTGAACTTACAATTAATTTCACATAAATATTTTTAGAATATTCCAGTTACTAAAAACAGATTTTATAACATTTTCTTACAAAAATAATTTAATTAAAAAAATCAAAATTTGAATGTTGAATGAATTTGGGCAATGTAAAATTTAGATTTTAAAAATTATTTTTTATATATTTCATGAAATGTTCTTATAGAAAACAAAGTAATGAAGTTTTTTTCAATTTATAAACTGAAACTAGAATTCTGATAAATGTTTAAAATCTCTATCGTCCCAACAAAAAGTTGGGACGATAGAGACTTTAAACATTTATTAAATCAACTTTTCGTTGTCTCATTTTAACTAACACAATTTTCAGAAATTTATTTTTAAAATTTATCTCATATTTAGAAAGAAATATATAAAAAAATATTTTGAATTTAACTCAATTTGTATGTTAAATGCAAATACTTTATGCTAATTAAAATAATAACTTTAGTTTTTTATTTTTAATTTTTAAAAAATTTGCTTAAATTCATTCATAAATTGTCACTGTTATCATAATATTAAATTTAAAAAATTAAAAAAAATGTATTAAAATGGTTCTGAGTAAAATGAAATAAATTATGATATCAAACTTAAATGATATATGGATAAATGCAATGGATTGATATTTATAAAGCTTATATTTTTATTTTAATGTATAAGAAAATATTATATTTAACCTGAATAATTTGCTAGTCATCAATAGTATATAAAGATTACAGGAAGAAATGTATTTTAAACTCTAGTGAAAGAAAAAAGTTGGTCAGAGAGAAATATATCTAATTTTATCTCGCAACTGATGAACTAAAGAATATTGACGAGTGGATGCATATCATCGTGAGAAATGTGCACGCACATTTTTGGATGGAAATGAGTACGAAACTTTTACAATTTATTTCCATGTGATGCGCATGAATGCGTTTCGCTACTATCATTGAAAAGTCCTCTTGAAAATCATTACGCAAATTCGCTATGAAGAATTTTGTGAAGCTTCAGATTTATGTAATCCGTTATGCGGTGTATTTCAATAATTTCCATACTTAGATACAAGGATTAGGTATTCATGTATTTTAGAATAAAGATGCTCATCTCAAAATCTATGACATATGCTGATATGATTCCTGAATAATATTCTATTGAAATTTCTGGTAATATATTTTACAAATATGAATTAAATTTATGGGGTATTGTTAAACTTTATGAAATTTCATTATCTTAAATTTTAAAATAAAGTTCATTGACTGTATGTTAGAAAGTTTGTGATAAGTCGAAGATGAATTCGTAGATTAAGTAAGCTACATTTAAATGTAAAAGAAAAATATGTCTTCTCTTCTCAACAAGAAGCGAAAAAATCTTTTCAGTAGGGGGAGAAAAATAAGATTAAGAAAGAAGCACTGTCTAAAATATTTCTTAAATGAATGTATTTTACATTTAGAGAAAAGTTTCATTTTTTTTTAAATCTGATGTTTATTCAGTACAAAATCCTTTTATAGAAACAATTGTAAACTCATTTTTAATTATATTTTTAGCTATAATATTTAGAATGACAACGTAATCTTTGATATTAATGTGTTTCTTAATTTTTTTGTAGATTCAAAATTACATTCATATAAAAATACGTGTTAATCAATTAGATTTTCAGACGTAAACTGTTAGAATTACTATCCCATTGCAAATTTTATTGTCCTAAGATATCATTATTCCTTCTAAATCATCTTTTAGATTTATTGAGATTTGATTTGTACTCTGCTGACCCACAACGCTTTGGAAGAATCCTCTTACGAACTGCAAAATCACATGAAAACACGAAAATATTTTCATATGCAAAACAGTAATATTTTAGAACAGTAGTCGGTGATAGGAGAGCAAACGACTCGGATTAAAAAAATATGTGTAGTCGATTTCGCACCCCCAAATTGCATAGTAAAATCAAAGTTTTTACAGAATAGACTGTTGCGTTTGAATAATGCACTTAGTTTAAAAGACTTTGGATTTGCTTAGCAGTGTAGGTTAGACAAAGTTTTTGATAAAACTAAACACAGGAGAAGCGCAATGTCATCTTTTCTGGCGAGTCTCATTCCTGTGTGCAACATACTGAGGACTGGATGCACGTCTGGCGGCTCCAAGAAGAATGTTGCATTCGATATTATCATAGGGACCTTGGATTT
>JAPDSC010147182.1:68025-88288 GCA_026290005.1 Latrodectus geometricus
ATTGCATTTTTATGACAATATTTGTGAAAATATATTTACTATATACAATTTCATACCGGAAACAATGAGTTTATTGAATAGTTTATTTTATATATTTAGCCTTGAATACTATTAAGTGACATAATGAAATGTATATTTTATAAAAAAAATATATGAAACATTAAAAGAATAACTATAAATAAAGAATTCAATAATTGTTCTTTGCAAATTGAAGATATATAATATTTTACAAATAAAGATAAATAAACAAATATGAACTTTAATGAAACCTCATTTCATTTGTATTCAGAAATCTACCACCAAACTTTGCGAGCAACATATAATAAAATTAAAAATATAAGTTTTGCAAATTGCTTTAAAATATTTGGCTTTTGTATTTAAATTACTCCCATTTATTCCTTATAATCGCCTTTCATATAAGTATTTGTTCTTAAAAATTCAGTAGAATGCATTACTTTTAGAGAAAATAATAAACCTTTTACTGCGATAAAGATTTGGTGAATTTACTTTTTGCTGATACAATGTTGTCACGAGAGTGTTAGAGGCGCGCATTATATAACTGAGCAACAAATCATCCTTTAGTAAAGTTTTGGATATACTGTGTTCTCCTATTTATTCTAACCGCAGAAGCACTTGCTTAATCAAACATGCATGCTTCTCATAAGCATACATTTGAATAACATAATAGCACAGACTGTGATCTTCAGCTATAATTTATTCTAACATAACTTTGAACATTTACCATCATGCGACTACCATTATGGAGAATAATCGCAAAGTTGTATCAAATATACTATCTTTGAAATACGTATTATTCCTCTTAAGTTGTAGATCATATCGGAGCCTTATATTATACTCAGATATGTTACACTCATGCTTAGGACATTAAATAAACATATATTCGAGTAAAATGAATAATATACTATAGGAGAGGATAGTTTTAGAGTTTATTACTTTCTATGTAGAATTTGAGAAATCAAAGAAAATTTTAAAGCTCTTTGAGTTTTTATGGGACTAAGTAAATAAAAAATGTTAAACATACATTCATAAAGCTAGTTTGAACTCTATAAATATATGCATTACATGAGTATATAGATAATATTTTATACAGGAGAAGGAAAAAACGTGAAATGAAAATAACTAATTTATTCAATTATTTCAAGTGAAAATCTAATTTTTTTGTGAAGTCACAAAAAAAGTTTAAACAAATTCACAAAACACAATTAAATATTGTAATTTTAATGACAAACAACTTTATTAAGAAAGTGTGTTAGTAATTTAATGATTCTCAGAAAAATATTAAATGCTATAAACATACTTCGTTAAATATGATTGCTAAATGATTTATAAATTAAAAATTTGTAACTAAAATATTTCAGTTAAAAAGTATATTTAAAGAATGAAAATGTAATTTCAAAGTCTCCATCTAACATATTGCTGAATTTAATGAAATATACATAACATTTCAATTTACATGACACAAATGATTGTTTAGCAGCTATTTTAAATAAATCAGAGGATAAATGATTTTATTTATTGGCTTTCGAAACATTAGACACTTCATAATTTAAACATTTGTTTACATAATATATTCATCAATAAGAAAATATACTGAGAATGTTTTAAGAATGAGACTCTGCATTTTCTTCTCCAACGCCCGGCCACTAGAAATTTCTTTTCCGGCACTACAAGGGGAAGAATCTATAGCACATTATACATTATTCCATGAGAGACCTCATGCTCATACAAGTATGATTTCAGAAGTGATTTGGCCAACATAATTTAGAAAAAGAAATTAAACAAAAGTTTGTCAAATTTTGACCTACAGAAGTATCATTTCACTTAGAAACTAATGAGAAGACGACACATTTTACATATAACTATATAACGAGTCCAGACACTTTTAAGAAACACGACGATTTTATTAATCGGTATTCGAATGCGTAACCTTAGTATAATGGAAACGATGCCTTAATCACCTAGTCCTCACAGCTTAATATAAAATCCATGTGACAGAATATTTTGTAAATAATATTTAAACTTGCTTTTTTAAGAATTTATAAATGTGTTAGACACTTGTTAATAATCATATTAAAATACTTTTCGTGATATCAATCAAAATGATATTAAAATACTTTTCGTTTGATGATATTAAAATACTTTTCGTTTGATGATATTAAAATACTTTTCGTGATATTAATCAAAATGATTTAGAAGATATTCAAAACATGTTATTTCAAATCGCAGTTAAAAGAGGAACGAAATGCAAAATTACTGAAGTTTAAAAGTCCATTAACGCCTTTGAGTGAAAATAATTATGAATTTATTGACACATATAAATGTTAAAGATAAATAAATGTCTTTATTAAAACTATATATATATGTAAATATATATATATATATATTTTTATATATATATATATATATTTATATATATATATATAATTTGTATATATATATATATATATAATTTGTAATGCCTAAATTTCATTTAAAATGCTTACGTTTCAAATCTAACACTTTTATAAATTAAACATTATTACATATTTAAAATTATTAATACATTTTAAATGCTGCAAATAAATGGTATTTTGAAAAACAAATCAATGAATAAAATTGATTTAAAAAAAAAAAAAAAACCATATCATTCTTTTCTGTTAAATCATGAAGTTGAAAAATCGTGAGCTTCCTTTAAAAAATTTTAAATTAACAAAAAAGAAATACCCCTTTACCCTATTAAATTTACTTTACATATATTAATACTTATGCACATAAGACCATAGATAATATGAAATCAATTCACATTAAAATTCTTGAAATACTACTTACCAATTTCGTGTCATGAATTTTATGATACGAGAGATATACGGAAGCGGTTGTAATAAGTATATTAAAGTCACTTCTCTCTTATTATTTCTCTGTTACTGTTTAAAATCTTGTTATACTGTAAGTACACTACTGTTTACTAAAATGCAATTTAATTATCAAAATTAGTTCAATTGATTTCAATAATTAAATTTAATAGTTCATTCGAATTTACGTAAAATTTTGGCATTCAGTAGTTATCATATTACACGCAAAATTATTAATTACTATGGTTCTCGTGTCGTTAATTGCATGAAAACGAAGAATATTGGGATTAATTTCACAATATTTGACTGTGTGCTCATAAGATATTATTATGAGAGTTTCACAAATTATTACTGAAATGCCTTATCTACTAACTCATAGTATTTTAACGAGGAATCTAGTTAACTTTATTTGTATGTGTGTAATATTACATTACAGAGTTTGTATAATTACATACATTTCCAAAATTTACCATATTATGTAACATTTTTGTCATGAAAATAAACATTTAACACTAAATTTCAATTTAAATCCATTTTTAATAAAATGTTATTTAGAATATTACTATTTTTAAATTTAAAATTTTGTTTTGATTAATACATTTTCACTAATGAATATATATATATATATATATATATATATATATAATCCGAATAATTTAACTATTATGTCTATAAATATAATTTGTTACGAAATTTGAAATTTTATCACTATCAAAATGTATAGTTATCTTGAATTATTTTGTCAGCAATGATACATATTTTGTATCATTGCTCACAAAATCGGATGCACTTTAAGAGATTCATTTAGAAGTGATATTTATTAGATGATGTCATACTTAGGATGAACAAAAATAACGTTCAAATACAGAAATGATTAAACATATTTGATATAAAATAAGAAATTGATAATTATTCTAAGCTCTTGGGACTCCTATAACTGGATTTAGGAAATATATGTCATGCATGTAACGTCAGAAAAGCAACAAAAAATTTCCAGTGTCCTCTGACGTAATGACGTAATAGCCATCATCTATAATTCACGAGTGATGTACACTACTGGCCATTACAATTGCTACACCAGGAAGAAATGCAGATAACAAAATGATATTTATTGAACAAATATATTATACTAGAAATAACAAGTGATTAAATTTTCAAAAAATGTGGCTGGATAGATCCTGAGAAATCAGTACTCAGAACAACCACCTCTGGCAGTAATAACAGTAGTTATACGCCTGGTCATTGAGTCCCAATGAGATTGGATTGCATGTACAGATACAGATGCCCATGCAGCTTCAACACGATGCCACAGTTCATCAACCGTAGTGACTGGTGTTTGGCGACGAGCCAGTCGCTCGGCAACCATTTACCAGACGTTTTCTATTGGTGAAAGATCTGAAAAACGTGCTGGCTAGAGCAACAGCCGAACATGTTCCGTATCAAGGAAGGTCCGTACGATACCGAAAACATGCGGTCGGGCATTATCCTGCTGAAAGGTAGGGTTTCGTAGGGCTCGAATAAAGGGTAGAGCCACGGGTCGTAACACACCAGGAATGTAACGTGCACTGCACCATCAATGCGAACAAGAGGTGACCGAGAGGTGTATCCAATGGTACCACATACCATTATGCCAGGTGATGGGCCAGTATGACGATGACGAATGCATGCTGCCAGTGTGCGTTCACCACGATGCCGCCAAACACGGATGCGACCATCATGATGCTGTACACAGAACCTGGGTTCATCTGAAAAGATGACGTCTCTCCATTCGTGCGCCCAGGTTCGTCGTTGATCACACCATTGAAGGCGCTCTTGTCTATGACGCAGCGTCAAGGGAAGCCGCAGCCATGGTCTCCAAGTCGAGATTCTATGCTGCTGAAAACGTCGTCTAACTGTTCGTGCAGACAATTGTTGTCTTCCAAACGACCCCGTTTCTTTACTCACGGCTCGTGATGTGGTTGCACGATCCATTACGGCCATGCGGATAATATGCCTGTCTTCTCGGCTGCTAGTGATAGGTGGCCGTTGTGATCCCGCATGGCGTTCCATATTATCGCCCTGAACCCATCGATTCCATATTCTGTTAACAGTCATTGGATCTCGACCGACGCGAGCAGCAATACCGCGATAAGATAAACCGCAATCCCGGTACGCTACAATTCAACCCTTATCAAAGTCAGAAACGTGCTGGTACGCATTTCTCCTTCTTACACGAGGCATCACAACACCGTTTCACCAGGCAACATCGTTCAAATGCAATTTGTGTATGAGGAACCGGCTGAACAATTTCCTCATTTAAACACAAATTAGGTGTCGCTTCTGGCGCCTACTTTGTCTGAATGCGCTGAAAAGCTAATCATTTGCATATCACAGCATCTTCTTCCTTTCGTATAAATTTCAAGTCTGTAGCATGTCGCCTTCTTGTTGTAGCAATTTTAATGGCCAGTAGTGTATATTGCATTAGAATTTTGACATTATAAAGATCAGAATTTTATCACTAAATCACTAAAAACTTAAATATTAGTTGACAGTAAGGCACTTTATATATCTTTCACATAACAAGTGATGTAGCATCATCAAAGCATCGCTAATATGCTCAATACGTATAACTTAATTAGAAAACAGGGAACACACTAATAAACTATGATTCCCCAGTTTTGTGATTTTAACATCACATTTTTGAATTTTTATCTCTGCAGTCAAAGCGCTGGCATACTCTGCTGATAGTTTATAGCATAGTTGCTCAAAAAAGCATACAGTGTGTAAAGTCTTTTCGGGCATTTCTCTCTGAGACAATTGATCAGAGATACATAATTTTTATTACATTTATGTTTCAATTAAAGATAAACTAGTATATGAAATTTTTTTATTTAAAATTGAAATTTTACAAAAATTGCAAAAGGTAAAGTTTTACATAGTCCCGGATTTCTACGATTTTTATTCTACGATTATCATTCTAGGATTTTATATTAAAGAAAACCTAGCAAATTTAAATAAAATATTTCATTTCGCTATGACAAAAAATAAGCGAGATTTTAAATTTCAAAATTTGGGATTTTCTTCTTTAAAGTGTCTGCTACAAAATTAATTAGCATTACCATCAAATAAAAATCTTTGGAAATACTCGTTTTTTGAGAGTAAAAAATGCCTCTCTTCCATGTAGCTAAATTGTCATATACATATTGTTGCAAGGTATGAAAGTCAAGCATGGGAAATTTAATTTGCAACTAAAATTGCAAAGAAATGAAGAACTTAGGACTTTAAAATTCTGCCTAATTTATTTTTTTTATTTATTCGAATGTTATAAATAAAGACATGATTTGCTAAAACCTCAAAAATTGATGTATTTAAGTTTGAAAAGAAAATACGATGAAGTTAATTTGGAAATATGATGATGTAAATAAAAGCTTGTGGGTTCTAGTGAATTAATTCGGAGTTTGAATATAACGCAAAGAGAAAAATCTTAAATTCTAAGATCCTGTAGTTTGGAAGCTATTTGATATTGCCCTTCATTTCCAGTAATGAGTATTCTAAATTATTCTTGGAAAAAGCGTTTTACTCCTGCTACTATATAAGGAGTGTCATGTTAAAACTACGATTGACACAACAATGCAAGTGCGTCTTTTAAATACTCTGGCAGTGTATTCCAACAATTGGGCATATCCTTGTCTCGTTAATGTTCTTTCATAAAATACGGATCCAATTAAACTGCTAGTTCAAATACTAATCTAAACGTGATGGGTTAGCGCACACGGCGAGCGACTAATTTCCTCATGATGGATTTTTCAGAGACGCACAATGGATAATGTGGGGATTCAATATGTCATGGCATTGGAATACTGATTCACCACACCATAAAATATTTGACAAAAAATTTTAAACATCATCAATCATATATTACCCTGTTGCATCAATCGAATGGGGTGGTTATATCCAGTGGTAATTAGTTTATGCTGTGGTAAATCTTGATAGGCATGTTTTTATTCAACAAGTAATATTCGTCATAAACGTGCTCGCGATTAATTATTTATTTCAAGTGAACTATTACGTGGATTGACTGAAACAAATGCCGAATTATCTTTCGGTTTACATCAGAATTTTTTTGTAGTGACTTCTCTGTAAAAGGATGACTAAAATCACTTTCAGTTTTCCTATATCGACTTAGTACGGTTTTGATAAGTTGATCACTAGGATGTGTAGAGTCGGTGAAATAATTAACGTACATAATGCAGCTTTTGATATATTTCCTTAGCATTCCTCATAAATAATAATCATCTCGCAATATTTGTTTGTATAATAGTTTTCCTTTATTACACGTTATAACTAACCATATCATTTATTAAATTACTCACGATGTTAGTTTTAACTATTAACTTATTATGCTAGGATTTCTACTTTCCTGAGCCGTATCACTACAGTTTTGATAGTTTGCTAAATCGAATGTGAATAATTTAGAAATTGAGTAGCATACATCGTACTATTCTGATGTGTAGCCCTTTAGCAATCGCCTTAAATAACAACTATCGCAATATTAATTTGGAATATAGTTTATCATATATGCACCGTGTAACTAACCACCTTAAAAATTGAGTTACTTACAATCCTAGTTTCAACTTATCACTAAGTACTATGTTAAAGTCATTTCTTTCAAATTGTTTCATTATATGCAGATCATGGTGAATCAAACAGAATGTTGAATTTTGAGAAATTTTCTGCTTTCAAAATTCCCATTTATGTGGTACATAAAAATCATTGGGGAAATATTAGGAAATGTGTCAGAATTCGAGTTTTAATGGGTCTTAAGATTATAAAATTATTCAAAATTTAGTGACAAATCAATCTTTAAGACCAAAATAAAAGAAAGTGAATTGCAATAGAACCAAATTGAACCAAAACTGGCAGTGAAGAAAAAGATCCAGGAAATGTAGCAAATGTCAAAAACAACAAAATCTAAGAAGAGTTAATTAAGAAGACTTCAAATGAATAGCGAGAATTTAGTGATCAAGGACTGTCTGAATATTTCATTTTTCCCCTCAAAAATTCAGAACATTAACCCTCATAATGTTGCTTTTGTAGATTTCTTATATAATCGTATAAATAAAAGGAGCTTATTCAAAAAAGCTTTTTTATTCCGAATCTCCATGACAATTCGTATTTGTATAGATTTCAACTTGCATTAAATGCGAGTTGGATAATTTAAGTCAGAATGCTTGGAGAATGTGAGTTAGTTTGTGCGAATAATTTATTAATTTAGGTTTATAATGAAACTGAATTAAAAAAGCTCTGATTAGCTTGCAGAATAGTTAGTAGAAAGCTAGTGAAAGTTATTGTATGACTTGCTATCATATTACTGATGAAGTTTGAACTTTTGAGATCGTTAAATATTTTAAAAGATTGAGAGAGCACCTCGATGAGCAGAATCGACTCCGGATTTAAAACTCATCCATGAACCTGCCGGCAATAATATAACTATACTAGAAATGTAAAATGTGTGGAATCCCAAAAGGGGTAGTATGACAGTTATACGTCCTCCATGTGAAATGCCTTATCATGGGCCGATTCATCATAATTGTCATTAAATTCCACTGTTTCGTCCTTTGGCATCATTGCTTTAGTTTTCAATGTAGCGTAAATGGCAATATATTTATAGATACACATCTAGTTTGTTTATATGCAAATAATAGTTTTCTGAGTATTTCACCCTGGAATTACATTAATTATATTCATATCCAACCCCTTAAAAAGACAGATATTCTCAAACTTTAAAGTAAAATTTCTCGCTCAATTTTTATTGTACAGAAATTAAACTTTGATGTTAAATTTTTTTAGGAAAAGGGTAATTTTTATCTAAATATAATAATAGAATCTCTGGGAACATATACAGTCTCAAATTTTATAATTTACGCAAAATAAAATTATTAAATCTAAAATTGACATAATATGAAAGTTGTTTCGTTTATATATATATATATATATATATATATATATATATATATAAGATGTTTTTCATAGAAATTATGTCTCTGACTAACGGTTTGTGAGATAAAAGTTTTACTATGCACCTTTTATACACACACGCATGTTAATTAAATGTTAATTAATGTTAACAATTTTATAACTCCAATAAAATATAGATTTCAATTACATTACATTATTAGCTGAATCCTTAGAATTGTATAGTTTAGTTTTGTGATAAATCATTCTTCTTTCCAGGGAACTGAAGGGTATCACTGGCCAAGTGATTATTTTCCTTTAAATGCACATTTTTAACTAATATTAGTTAAGTAATGCGTCTAATGTTATTCTTTTAAAGAATTGTAATGATTTATATTCACAAATGAAAATACTAATAAAGGATTTTTCTTCAGTATTGGTTCCGAACTGTTATTCATAGGCGCGTGTGCGCGGCCCTCATTCTGCCATTTCGATCAACAATTAGTAGTTTGTTCATGGGCAAAAATAACTTAATTTAGAATTTGCTTTAAGCTGAAGATCCAGTTCTAATTAGCTTTCGTGTTTTAAAAACGACCTTTTTCGGCCAAAGAAGTTAAACTTTCACTTTTAATTAAGTCTTTATATGTAATGTTATTAAAAATAGATTACTTGTCACAAAGCAAAATTATTTCATATATTATTTAAACATATTATTAAACACCTTATTTTTTGGAAAATAATGTTTTTATTAATGATAATATTTTATGTTAATATTATTATTTAATGTAATTATACACTATAAATTTCATCATTGCAATAGGATGACTGATATATTTCAAACATTAATATTCATACATAGAAATATGATATGCCTTACAGGCCTTAAAAAATTTCTTTTATTTTTTTTTTTCAAATTATGAATACAATTTTTTTTCAAAACATAATTCATACACAGGTAAACCACTTTAACTATTTTGTATACTGAGCATGTGATGTGTCAATATTTTAAAACGAATTTATTGAAAGCCATTCCAACCAAGACATAATTTTAAAATAATATATTTTAGATTATAAATGTTATTAAAGAAAAATATTTTAATCTATATTTTCAACATGACGCGTTTAGAATTGAATAAATTATTTATATTTTGAAACTAACATTTATATCAAATAAGTAAAAATAAAAAAGTTTAAATTTAAAACTTCTCATTTTAAATTCATTTCATCGTAAAGTTCGTTATTTTTTTCGTTTCCATTCCTAAAACTCTTAGATGAATTGTGTAAAATGTGCTAGAAAAGCACTTTTGTGTAAAAAGCATTTGAAATGTGTAACAAATTATAACAGGGCAATAAATTATATCAATAAGAGTTATCTTACATGCAATTTATAAATTTTGGAGAAAACTAATTTATTTTAAAAAAATAAATTTATTAGGAAAATGCAACTTTTAAACAACTGAAATATAGAAATGAAGTATTTTTTATTATTATTAATTTAAAGGAATAATTGTAGCTAATAAACATTGTTCTAAGAACTGGGGAATAAGTAGCTAGTTTTATGATTATTTCTCCATTTAAAATATTTTGTAACATATTCTTAATTTATGCTTCGACAAGTTTGAAATGAATTTCGGCAAATTCATCATATTTTGTAGCTATTTATTCACTTGTTTTATAAATAAAGTAGCGCGAATTTTAAAAACATTAACTTTTTGCTAATTTCCATTACAAATTTGGTTTTATTTACAAAAATAAATTCTACTATTCATACATATAAAGTATTGCTTATGAATTATTCATAATTCATACTTAATAAAATAAAAAGATTGTCTAAATATGAACAATGTTTATAATATTACTCAAAAGAGCAAAATGATATATAACATTGTTTAGAACGAACTTCGGATGATAAAATAGCAAGATAATCTTTAAATTGGAATAAATATTCTAGTTGTGGTGCTGTCTACACATGAACGCTAATTTTGCTCATTTAAAAATGGAAAACATGGTTTCTATATTTAGTGTAATTAAAATATATGGTAGAATGCATGGCAATTTGCGTTATATATAGCTTTTATAACACTTCAGAAACTTTAACTCATCAAACTTTTCTAAAGGAGCCGGAAGTAAATATCAAACAAAATTTAACAACGGATTAATTTTTAATAAAATAAATTTTGAATAAAAGTAAATTAAAAAATTTTAAGAGTCACGGTTAAAATTTGACTTTCATTGAAGAGATGTTTGGTGAAATAGTAAAATATTTTGGTAGTGTGAAACAGAAATTTGTATCGACAATATTTTCTCAATTATTTTTTAAAATTATGTAATTAGAAAAGATAAATACTCATTTTTTATCAAGCAAAAACTTTAAAATGTCGTAAAACTTAAAACTTTTTATAAGAAAGAAAGTTTCATTACATATTTTATGACTACTGTTAAATTTTCATACATTAGCATAATTTCAAATATAGGAAGACAAGAAAAGGCAAAAATGATTTAGAATTAAATTAAATGAATTTTTAATATATATTTTTTGGGAAAAACACATTTATCGTCTCTGGTAAAGAAATATTCATCTTTTCATGATTTTTCACGATGCTTTTAATTTAAATTTCTAATTTATATCCTAAAATTTAGAAAAATAAAATGCAAATGAAAGAATACCTCATATTAAATTCAAAACTTACAAATTTTTTAAAAAAATTTAAAAAAAGGATTAATTTGATCCAAAAATTAAAATTTAACATTTTATGAAGAAATTAAACAATATATTTTAAAATTTATAATATAACTTAAACAGTTACTTATATTAAACTGTATTAATGTGTTGCGGCTTTAGCTTACCAGTTTATCTAAATGTTGTAGCTTTAATTTAATAAATACAATTTCCTCCAAATAATATTTTGATAAAAAGCTATCAAACTTACAAAAATAATTATTTATAAATTAAAAAAAAATATAAAAAAATAAAAAAAAGCGTCATTACGAAAAAATGGCTATTTTATCTGTTATTTTTAGATTTTTTTTTATAAAAGTACATGAAAAAATTTCATGAAACTTATTTTGTCTGAATTGAATTCTACATTAACTCTATTAAAATCTGTGAAAACAACTAATTTTGTAGGTACGAACTCTAAGTTAAAAAGATCAATATATTTTACTTAAATATTTTTCCACTAAAAAACAATTCTACTGAATTTTTACATATTTATATAACTTAAAATATACTATAAGAGAAAAATTAGATCATATGATTCTTTTAGATAAATTTTCCACTAAACTTAAATTGCGATACTTATTTTTTATATGATGCAACAAAAAAGTAATATGTATATATTCACAATTTTTAGCTAACGAATCGTAAAAAAATTATAAATATAATTTATTTCCCAGAAACGTTATCAAACATTGATTTTTAAATATAGATAAATTCTTAAACATACAAGAACTTCTTGATCAGATAAAATTTCATCGAATTCAATAAATATTTATTGATTCACTAAATCATGAATTTATCAATGAAACATAAATATTTATGCAACATGTTTAGTGGATCAGCTGGAAATATCTGAGAGCATCAAATATTTGGGGAAAATATGTATTGTATATCACAATATTTAAAATTGTCTCAGACGAAGGAAAATGATAAATTTTGATTTCTTATTTATGTATGGGGAAAGCAAATTTATCTTTACACATAATACTATTGATAACTCCTAGCAAAATAAACTCATTCTCCCTATAGCAAATTTATGTAAAATATATCATACAGAATAAACATCTTCATTATAAGTTCAGTAAATGTAATCAAAGGAATGTGAAAGTATGTGTTCATTAGATTTATTCAGCCGCATAACGTTAAGGAAAATAAGTATTGGTAAATATAAATATGAAAAAAAAATTGTATAGAAAGTATACGCAATATTCCCTTAGTAGAAAATTACTGATTTAAATACAAAAATATCTCTCTGAAACGTTTTCTATGTTACTTTCAAAGCAATACCAGATAATAAATGATTTTAAATTTTAAGAAATTCATGAGAGAAAAACGTTTTTCTTAAAAATGTTCCTTTTAAGTATTATTTTTATGATTGTATAAACGAATTATGCATTTTAACTATTTGCAAGTGCAGCATGGGTGGTTAATGCAAACACTCGCAGAATATATATATATATATATATATATATATATATATATATATATATATAATTCATTAAATTATTTGAAAAATAAAATGAAAAACTAAGAATGTCTTGAGATCATAATTTACAAGGTAATTTCGTGAAAGAGAATATAATCTCAAATATAATAAATATTTTTGAAATCATACAGAATGTTAACATAAAAATAATTATGAATTATTTTAAACCTAAATAATCAGAAAATACTCTCCGTTTCTTCACGGTAAGACAACACTCTGCAGAGGATATATTTCCGAGCCACTGTTGAACAACTATTCATGCACATTAATGAGGTTTTGGGGAATTTTCTAGTTTTGAGAAGTATACTGAAATGCCCTTAGATGCTCTTCGGCCGTTATGTTGTTCCCCATGCAAGGTCAATATGTTTAACGTCATGTAATGAATGTCTACGATGTTTATTTCTCAGATGACATCAGGATATGAAGAATAATACTGGTTATTAAAAATAATTGATATAAAGAACACACTATCTCTTCTTCCATGAAGTTTCCTACTTTTGGGTTCCAAATAATCACCTCAATCACCTGTATCACGACGATTTTTTTTTTCAAACAACGGGCATTGGTTGATTAACCCTTCGCCACAACAAGGCCAGAAAGTGGTACGCATTTAATTATTTCTGTGGATATTTGCAAACTGTAATGCAAGAAAAAGCTTCGAATGAAAATATTTTTAGTAGATATAACCTTTAACTCTATGTATGTATAAAATCATACAATGAAATGTCATTTTATTTTAACTTGCTACTAATGTCATCTGATTACGCAGAAAATTAATCCCTCGCATTAATATTTTCAATTTGTATTATGTTATATACTTTTCAGCTTAACTACAACTAAAATATAGATTTGAAAAATTATTTTTATTTATAGCTTTTTTTGCTAGTTAAAGTATGAAACAGAAATTTAGGAACATTTAAAAGAATTTTTAAAACTATTGCTTCTAATGATAGTAAATATTTTAAACATATTTAAAGTGTGGACATGCAATATTTATACAATGAACATTTTTCGAAATCATTTCATGCAATGTTATCGATCAGACTGCGAAAAGAGGGAGGCTAAAATTTAAAGAAGTTCAAAAAGTTTAATGCAAAAATCAGTAATGACAGAATAAGTGCAGAAGAAAAATCTAAATTTCAAATGCTGAAGAAAATGAAATGATAAAAAGAAATTCCTCATATATAGGTATACTCTTACTACATACTCATATATAGGATTAAGTATAGAAAAATTACATTAACATGTAGTTTTCTTGCAAGAAAATTGCAATGAAAATCTTGTGAATAAAATATTTGATGAAAAAATATGAAAAATTAAATTATTACTTTTACTGTACCGCATATTTCTAGTATGGACAGAATTTTATACACTTTCTGTAAAATGTTAGTAGGTAAATATATATTTTTTATTAGGATACCATGTGATGTATTTATTGATGGATGTAAATGTGAAGAGAGTGATATGAGATACTTAAAGCAGTTGTTTGATGAGACTATGAATTGGTTAATTGAGCTTTCTTTTAAAGTAAAGGTAGACAAAATCCTGTTCTTAATGTTTACCTGTTTATAATCACATTCTTGTCGCATTGTTGTAAAAAGAAGGAGCTTTTTTAAAATTTGTGTTTTAAATTTCAAGTAAATTTGTCAAATGTTCAAACACTATTTAAAGCCTGATGGGTATTTTCAAATAAAGAAATACTTTTTTATGAAAAATGGTTCTTGAAATAAGTCAACAAACAAACAATAAGAATTTGTTATTTAAGTTTAAAAAAAAGAAAAGAAAAAAAAAACATTTTGCGAAATAAACTGATATTCCAATTTAAATTTATTTATTCATCACTTTGAAGATAAGAACGAAACATGAAATTACATCGTACAAACATGCAAATATTTTGTTTCGAATTCATACGTAATGTAGGATATTGTATATAATAGAATCACGAGTTGAGCATAAACTCTTTCTTATTTATTAGTACAAATCACCGAATTCCATGTGTCCTTTTCAACAATCAGTTATACTCAAAATCAGAAAATAAAAGAGGTATTCAATCATTTACAAATCAGATTTGAAATCAGGCCTAGAAGTTAGATGTAGGACAATCATAAATGTAGAATTACCGAGTGTTTAAAGGAAGGATGAGTATTGCAAACAATCTATGAATACAATTTTTATATGTCAAATCTATTGAAAGTGAACATAGGCTATGTTGTCCATGTTAACCATGAAAAATCAAAATTATTACTATTTTCTATTTCTAGAAAACATTATTGGTATGCTGCATCATCTTAGTTCTCTTTTATTTCGATGCGATCAAAGAAAATACTGATTCACTGTTTACTTTTTTGAACAGATTTTGTGAGAGACGGCTGTTGTCAAGAAACATTATTTGTCTGCTTAACTATTAATTTTGAAAGTGAATGGATGAATTGGAAAGCAAAGATGTATTATATATTAGTTTGGGGAAAAAGAAATCCATTATTTTTACGTGAACTTTTTGTAACTTCTTTCAGATTCACTTTGTAAAAAGGTTTAAAACAGTTTTCATGTAGATTTTTAGGTCTTGTGCGAAGCTACGACTGCTAACATGCTGTCAAGTTTGATAATTTTTGATATTTTATAGACATTCTCGACGATGTTGTATCCATCCTAGGTGCATCTTTAGCGTCCAAATACCCGAACGGAATCGACGAAACCAAAATTGTGCGTAACTGGTTGTTACAGTCTTATATAGGACGATAAACACCTTTCACAATTTTAGCCACCTGGTTAGCATTTTCGCCATTATAAAAAAAAAACTAAAATGTATCGAATTTTCTCTTTGTTGTGTTCTATTTTTAAAACCTTGTACTCATAGCTGAATTAATCAAAAAAAACCGCAAGAGAATATTTTAGTGTCAAAAGCATAAATTTGAAATTGTTTGATAGATACCTCACGAGATAGGGATCATTACAGACGTCTACCGAAAAAATAATAGATAACATTTTCCCCAACCCAATACTTTGCATTATCCAACTTTATGGTATAAAAAATTTGATAATGTAAGCAGGCAACACCGTTGGATAGTTGCTTAATCTTCCTGTCTGGAAAGGACAGGAGAAATACACAACTATCTCTGAGAAATTTCAAGGGTTTTAAAATAATGTTTTGAAACCATATATTTCCTCAAGTATTTATAAACTACTTATAAATGCTTGAGGCTATAAATAGTATATTTCATTTTTTATTTATTAATTGACTATTCATATTAAACTTATTTTTGTTGAAAAATATATATATTATAAACTTTGTATAAAGTAATAAGAAACCAAACTACATATTAAGATAAATTGATTCTTCACGCATAACATTACGTTAATTCTGCAACTATATCTTCATAATTTTATACAATGTGCATTTTTACTTCAAATAGCAGATACATATTAACATATATTATTTTAATAAATTCAAATTTAGCAAATTCTTCTATCCGATTTAATTATTAGAAAATTTCAATATACTTTTAATAGTAGAAAAAATTTATTCTTTTTTTTTAGTTATATTTTGCATAATTTTCTGGCAACTCATTTCTGCTGATGGTATAGCTACTTCAAACAGTCGGCTCATAATTTAAGCATTTTTAAGAAATGGGGTGAAACGGCTTCCTCTTTTCCAAGTCACACCAGAAGAGTGGAATGATATTGCGGATAAGACATACGCTTCCTATCCTAAGAGCCATTAGTGAGCAGACGGACCTCCAATTTGGTCGAGTATAGAAAGTATCACCTCCCGGACAAAGAAAGCTCTTTTCTCAACTGGGTCACCATAAGTTAGAAAATTTAGACCATTATATCAACAAGAATTGTTTAAAATTAACTCAGCTTAAAATAAATTTAAAATAAATATTTTTCTTTCTAATGGTGGATATTGGGTGATTAATCATTTTCTATAACAAGGAGGAAAACTGTTACTCGTTTAGCACTACCCTGTGGGCACCTATGAACGAAATCACGGAAGCGAGTAGCATTACCCAAGTCACAACACCACAAACAACTTTATAGAGTGATCCACATTCATCCACCATCTTAGAAGAAAGAACAAAGAAAAATAGAGCTAGAAATGAAACGACCATGCTCAAACCACGGTTTGAACCCAAGAACAACAGTCTAGGAGTCTGGAACGCTAACCATTCAGCCATTTGCCAGCATCAAATAAGAATGCCATACGTAATATACAATAATACATTTACGTAATTGTGATATACTGATATTTACGTCGCAAGCTTTATGTAAAAATATTCCACATAATTAGATACAAGAATTCAACAGATGAATAAGAATCATTCTCATTAATTTAACACAGTAAATTCCATTGAAGAAAATTTGTTAAAATGTTAATTTCGTTGCTAAAGGAGCAGAAAAACATATGGGAAATTATATACACATTATCATTAAAGGAAAATTAATTGTATAGCATAAGTGACATTTTGGTAGTAATATAATACTTTGAAACAAGGAAGGATAGATAATTTAAATTTCAGATTTAAACAAAGTACAAGGTAAATATGGACGTCCATGCCGTTTTCATGTTGCAGAAGTGAAAATAAGAATGCAAATTAGACTATGACGTATTGAGACATCAGTCATTCGTGGGTAGAAATATCGGTGGTTATAAAAGCAAGTCCACCACACTTTACGTATTTGCTTTACATCTCCAAAGTTAGCTTTACATATTTTGCTGCAACATGAAGTAACTGAATATATCAATCATTTGGTGATAGTGATGTCAAAAAACAATGGCAAGGTATTGATTTCAGATATTCAAGTCGGGATATTCGTCCCATTCTGATTATGCTTTGAATCTGGTTGACAAGTCGTCAAGTGACTCGCTATGAGGTGTTTTTTAAGGGTCAAAAGGTCACTACGGACCTGTACTAGGAGCAATTCGAACGTGTGTAACAAGCGTTGTGACAGAAGGAGCTAGTACAAATTAATTGAGAGGCTGTATTGTTTTTCTCGATAACGCAAGGCCACATATCGCGCGGTAGGTCAGAAATACCATATAGTGATTTTGTTGGGAGATTTTGCACGTGCTCCTTACTCACCTGACCTTGAACCAACAGATTTTCTCCTCTTTCACTCCCTGGATAATCATCTTCGTTGAAAATCCTTCACCAATGAAGTAGACTTGCGCCAAGTTCTCTAGGAATTCTTTGTGTTAAAACAAGACTTCCTTGTGTCCAAGGTTAACCGCAAGCAGATTGTACAACTGAAGGATTGAACATTTTGAAAGAAAGTTGCTAGTGGCCAATGGTATTATAGCAAAGACTATAATAGGCAATGTTTTGGGACATTAAAAGTGGTAAAAACTTTCTTGGTTACATTATTTTTAACTTTTGTATTAATTTTCTTGTGTGAAATGTTTTGTAAGAAAATTTATTTAGAAAGACATACAGACGCCAAATTTATCAATAGAGAAATGTTTTTCTCTTATTTTTAAGTTAATCTACTAATTATTCACTAAAATTCTCAAGTTTTAGAGTTATTGAACTATATATATTGCAATATAATTGGATTTTCCCTGCAATATTTTTTCAGAAAATTATTTATATTAAGTATCCAAAAGTTTCGTGTTATAAAATTTCTATGCATTAAAAATACTATTTTGAAAGAATGCCTGTTTGCATTAATGTTTTGTTTGAGAAAAAAACACAGAAATAGTCCTCAAAATGGAAAAAAAAATAAATGATGTTTGAGTACGACACATTTATTTATTAATTATCATAATTGGCAAGGAATAGAAAATAAATAGATAGAAAATTGGCAAAGAGTATACGATAGATGAATAGGCTGGAGATTTCTAAGAAGTGAGAAAATATATTCTATGTAATACTACTTGTTTTTCTAAATGCAATTAAAAATACTCTTCTATAATTATGTAACAAAATTTTCACTTATAAACTAAAAAAAATAAAAAATAAAAATAAAATATCATATAAGTAATAAAAATTAATCAGTTTTAGAATATGATGAATTCAATTAATATTCTGTAAGGTAATATAGGCTTTAATTAAAACAAATGATTTTATTTCAATGTTTTGCTTATGTTGATTATTTAACAATTGCTACAAAATCTAATTGGCTTTATGCATTATTCTCTATCGTAACGATAGAAAATTCTATTCAAACGGCAGTTCATTATCCCCAGAGTTTTAGAAGGAACAAGAACATCCAACTTTAGTCTCATCAAGAAAATGTTAAATGGTTATTCTAAACAAAATATAGGATCACGAGATAATTAGAATCTGATTTATGCATATAATAGGTGCATAAATAAATTGCATGTCATTCGTTGCAAAGCAAATTAATACCGGTAATATGTCGTATGATTTTGGATGATTCCATTTTTATTATTCATTTTTATTCAGCTGTGACATTATAAAAGTTATGATATTGATTAATCAAACATGTTCTTAAAATGTTGAATAACGAAATACTCACTGTTACATTATGAAAATAATGGAAATGATTTAAAAATGACCCTCAATTATTAACTTCTTTAATCTGTATCGGTCTACAGTACAGCTACTGGATCTCGAGTGATATTTCTGTTAAAATGTCTAGTTATTCCATTCTGGTTTAAAATAGCATGTGTTTACTTCACACAAGATATGTAACTCCATATTAAATAATATAATACACACACTTTAGGGAATAATCGTATTTTATGTTATTATTATGTTCAGTAGTAAAAGTTCTAGGTCCAATGAACATTCAGATATGAAATTCAAACAAACACAAGAGTTTAAATTTAATGCGGATAATTAATATTCATATATGCTGCTTCTTTAATTAAATAATATAGTACTTGCTAAAATTAGTATAATCCGAAAATTATATAGAGCAGATTGACTCTTAAACGATTAATAACGGTACATTTTTCATTGGATGATCATGACACGAGATGGATTTCTAAAATTTATACATAATAATTTTACTTTATAAATGTAAATATTAGGCAATACTTTAATATATACTGTATTATTTTGATATTTGATAAATAATTGAAAATGTAAATAATAACAAACCACACGTGGACTAATTGGTCCTGGACTTCTCTGGGAGGTTTTACGTCTCTGTGTAAAATTCTACTTGGACTCCGAACATCAACAACGTACAAAACAGCGGTAGGATTTTCTCGCCCAGCCTGTTTAAAAAATAAAAATAATTTAAAACACATACGTATATATATATATATATATATATATATATATATATATATATATATATATA
>JAPDSC010147182.1:101749-140117 GCA_026290005.1 Latrodectus geometricus
TAAATATATATATATATATATATATATATATTTAAAGTAAAATATAAGACTCTTTTGCATTAAAATATAAAGTAGTCCTATGCCATACTGCGATGAATTAAAAATTCATACAACTTGTTGAGAAATATAGTACCATTCTTCATGGAGATATCGTGAAGGTTCTGAAAGAGATTCAGGTAGAGGAAAGCAATTCCGAAACGAAGGCTATCAAAATAGACAGTAACAGTTCCTTTACAAGGAGTTTGATTAAATCTGCGGTCAAAAACATTTGATGAAGGATTTTACAATATCTCATGGAAGAGAATGATCTTAAAGTTCTGGACAATTAAGACGAAAAAATAAGCACCGACTTTAAAAACTATGAAACTGTTGTTCATAGTTTTTAAAGTCGGTGCTTATTTTTTCGTCAATAAAGGAATCTTTACGGAAATATAAGAGATATGAGTAAAAGCAAATTATGAAATTGAAAGGTACACATTTTCACAATTATATATAAAAAGAACTTACCTTTTAATAAAATATTACTACAGTTATTTAAAATTTCAGGGTATAGTTCAATTTGGATCATTTGTAGATATAGAGTTCAAATATTATTTTCCGGAAGTTAAAAGAGTACCATTTTTGTTTCTAATGTCAGGCACCCTTGAACAAGTAAGTAAACTAGCCCATTTGCAGCAACAAGGCCGGAAACTGCTACTCATTTTATCGTTACCCGTCGGGCACCTTTGAATCATGTCACGGAGGTACTAGTAGTACGCCCTCGCCACACCACCACAAACTCGTTTATAGGGCGTGTCACAACCATCAATCATCTGAGAAAAGGACAAGAAGCAGAGAAAGTACATCCATGCCCGAGGCGGGATTCGAACCCAGGTCATTTCTATTTGTAGTCAGTTACGCTAACCACTAGACAGATTAGGTGGCTTTAAAAAAGCAACAAGACTACTACAGTAGTACGAAAGAGATTGTAGTAAATGTCAAAGGAGATCATGACCTGGGATGATACATTGAAAAAATATATTTCCAGCGAAAAGACTATTTAGATGGCTCAGAGAATAGTAGTTTTATGCTTTAAGAATAAAAGCTGTACTTTTATACTGCAAACCGCTTAGAAGAAGAGTAGTGGAATATTTGTAATGATGTGATAAAATTTCGCATATCATAAGAAAATGAAATTAAAGAAATAGAAGTATTTCGAAGAAAAATAAACAAATTTATTATTTTTCACTGCTTTACCATAGTTCATATTTTTTATTTACTCATATTTTTAGTTGACTTTTAAAAAGTCATAGATGAAATTTCTGCAAATTATTGTGCCCTGCTGTGCATGAAAAACTGTTAAAAAATTGGTTTTAACCTCTTAACCTTCTGGGGTTCGTTGAAGAAAGTGCTTCATTTTTGCTCCATGGTGGCAACATAGTTTTCGTTTCACTGCAATACAAGTTTTTCCACCTTTAGCGCTTGCCAAGAATACAAAAGCCTCTAATTCTTCATGGGACGCATTTCCGCTTTACCCCAGACCATCTCACTATAATCCGATTTTAATAACTTACAGACAGGAATTTCATCAATTGATGTCAAATGAAGTAACCAAAATGTGTTAGTAGTTTACTTTAATACGTTCTCTTAAAAAATCTCAACATGTCTTAATTACAATTTTTTATTACATTAAATATGAATTTCATTAAATTATTTTTTAATTATTATCACACAGGAAATTTAATTTGTTTCGAATAAAGTAAAAAAAATATATGTAGTTTTCTCGATAGTTATACTTATGATGATTTTAAATAGCTGCTATAAATAGTTAATTTGCTGTCTAATTATTATTTGCTTTTATTCATTGCAGATACTTTTCAAAATCAACACTTTGTTTCTAAAATCCTCAAATAATTTTAAAAATCATTAAAAGAATTGGTTCTATTTTTTTATTATATACAACCTGAAGAATATCGACAAAATTGTATGTTTTTAATAATATTAAAATATATAAAAAGCTAAATTAATTGCCAAAGAATAGACTTCAGAGTACATAATATGTTATTGACTTCAGTTGAATTTTTGGTGAAAAACTTTATAAATGTAAATTTTTCATATTTAATTCCTAGTGCCAAATGATTTCTGTTTCTAATTATATAAAAAATATCTTTCCGTACAAGAATCCATGCTGTTATTATATATGCCTTATACACAAACAAACTTGAATTTCATCAAATTATTACTTTGGGAAATGTTTAGAAAAAATTAAATTTTTCTTGTGGATTTTCAACAATGAATGAGTAAAGATGTTGATTTCTATTTTAGTTGAAAAATATTTATACTCATGAAGTGTATAATACTTAAATATGCCTTTAAATTCCGTCACACAAGTTGGTCTAAGCCGAAAAGCGAGGACTATGTGAATACACCGGTAATCCAAGACCCAAATTTTTCACTTCATAAAACTTACAGAACTACTTTCACGAAATTTTAAAAAATGAAAAATAAACATCCAATTTATTGCTTATTTTAACCATTCCAATTTTAATAAATATTTTCTAACTTCTTAAAATTCCATGTTTTTGAACAAATTAAATAATATAGATTCCTTATATTTTAACTTTGTCGCGAATTCACATATTTACACTATCTTCATTATATATATATATATATATATATATATATATATATATATATATATATATATATATATATATATATATCAAACACAGAATCTAAAAAAAATGTTAAAAATTTAAAAATTAATTTCAACGAAAAAGGGAGAATAAATTTTGTATACGTTGCTTATAAATTGCAATAATTAGGCAGTCTTTAACTATGAAAATCTAAATGAGAATAAATATAAAAAATAAAATGTAATGAAATAAAGATGTTACTTTCTTGAAGCAGAGGATTCTCTAAATTCTCTCAGCTCTTTCGATTTCCGTTTGCATTAGTTAAATCAACCATAACCATTCAGTGAGTTCCCAAATCACGATTTCACGGCAATCCGTCAATTCAGGGGGTTGAACTTGAAGCATTGCAGTGAAAACCAGTTGCCCCTATCAAGGGACTGGGGATAGCTAACTAAGGGGAACTATTGAATTGCATGATATCAAAGGTTGTACGTCGGAAATTGGTAAGAAAATAATAAAATTTAATATTTTTCTTATTTTTAATTTTTTACATCTTCATTTAAAAAATTCATGAAATAAAATCTTATAGTGCTAAATATTGAAATGCATACCATCCAAATAAAAAAAATTTACAATTCTAGTCAGTTAGTTTCGTAATAAAATTTTTGCTAGGCAATCAATTTTAATTTTCAGAAAATGAAGATTCCAATTTGAAAATCTTTTCAAATAAAACTCAAAATTTTTTAATGAGCTTTTTCCAATTGAAACCAACATTTCTAATAATAGCACAAAATGTTTAGATTTATTCCTAAATATTGAACATTTTAATACTTCTATGGGTATTCTCGATTAAAACAGTTAATTCAATTTTAAAATTAAAAAACTAATATCTTCAGGAATTCATACATTTCTTTAAAAGTTTACAAGAAAGAAGTATATAATGCATTAAAACGCTAAATACAATATATCCAATAATCTTAAACTCTTCTGAAACCAAATTAAACGTCTAAATAATCAAAAAAAAAAATCTACATTACTTTTCTGAGTAATTTTATTTTAAAATATATAAGGACTAAGGAACCGTTTGTAAGACTGGAGTAATGCGTTTTTTATAATAATACATAAATAAATAATACTCCTTCACCCATATCATGGGTCCCTAACTATACAGTCTCATGAATGATGAATTACATTTTTGAAACGATTTCCTTTCTTAGGCAAATGAGAATCTCTTTGAAGTAGTACTGATATATGAGACTTATGTAGACATATAGATAAGAATTATATATATTATACTTTCTCTCTCTAAACATGATAACTTTAATACCTCAAACTTTAATATTTTTCTCTCAAATAACTGATCATTGACTTCTTAATACATAAATAATATGTAAACAGTAAAAAATGCTCAAATATTTTATCAAGTAGCTATGAATATTGATCCATAAAAAACAACAGGTAATAAAATTTGCTTATCAAACTATTTTATAAGATTGTAATAATTCTAAATGTATGGAATATTGTAAAAATTATATTCAATTTTTATTCAAAAAACGCTTAAAATATATATCTCAGAAACTTAAGAATTTCAGAAAAAAATATATTAAATATTTAGAGTTTTTTCTTAACTATATTTCAAGAGTTATATTTTATTTTTAGAAACAGAACATTTTTGGAAATTTCTCTTGTATCTTTATGTGTACAATATTATCGTTAATACAAATAAATGATTTAATTTGCAGAGAGACTACTGTTAGATATTTGAAAGGAAAATTTCAATTAATCTGTTAAAGCTTCAACCCTTTTAGAGTCTTTTCTAGACTTTTTTTTTTTTATACAGCTTGAGAATTCAGATCTGGCAATTTCTAAAAGCAATTTTATTAAAAACAAATAAGGAATTATGTGATCGATATTTTGCTATTATTATTTAAAATTAACACAACTAAATTTAATCGATACATAGATTTAATCCGATTCTTTAATGTTTCAAGAAAATATTTCTATTCTGTGTTTATTAATAAATGATGAATTATATTGAAAAATTTTAAGTCACGTCAAAAATATATCATTTGCAGAGTGTTTCTCTGATGAAAATAATTTACTTGAATATAGCTTTTTTGTTGTATGTATGGTTAATAGTTCTTACTCGTAGTAATAAATTTCATTATCTATTTAAAAATATCTTGTGATACTTTATGTACTTTATGTAATATTTCTTTGATTCTTCTAAATTTTTTGCAAAAGTAGTAGCTGAATGAAGAGTAATTAGGGCTATAGATGGTACTATATAGTCATACTTTGCACTTGGGTATTTTTTATTTGCTTCGTATCCAGTTTAAAACATGGATTCCCTTCAATTTAACAAGCTTGTATAAAATCTATCAGTAGAATGAATAATGAACAAGTTATTTTTTAATTATGCTCTTACAAGTTTCCTTTACATATAAATATATGTTCATTTCATTAAAGAAATATTTTGGTATATGATAAGGCAGTGTATTGAGGAAGCAATTTGTGTTGAATTTCTGTGTAAAAGAAATAATTAAAAATATTTATAAAAAAAACCCCTGAAATATAAAGGTTATTAAATAATTTAAAAGTAAAATGTTTTTCTTGATGCTCTAATTTATCTTTCGTCGTGTAGTTTCTTAATGATTTTTCAGAAATTTTTAGTCATTCCTCAAAGCAAACAACTCTTATTAAGATTATTTTTAAAATTTAACTTTGGAATTAACTTCATTTAACATAAACATACATAATTGCTAGTGAAGAAATAATTTCTTTAATAATTTTATTAAAGATTCATAGAAGAACATTCTAATCAAATTGAGCTTTCCAACAGTTGAATCTATAGCTTCATTCAGTTTTAAAATTTAAATGAATTTACAAATGTATATGTGGATTTGTTTCAGCATGCTGTTGCATCAGACAGATTCAATTATAAATTTAAATTCAATTTTATACATATCAATTAAAATTTGTAGCAACAAAATGTGTTCCCTGAATGATTTGCTATTGCACAAATATTTGACATTTTATAAATGCATTTTTAAATATTAAACAATAATATAAAAAAATTACATATTTTGAGTACCTCAAATGCTAATGATTTCTTAGATTTTAACCTTTTCAGTGAAGTCACGTGCCATTCTATCAAGTTTAATATAAAAAAAATAATTTTTCATTATGAATAAGTACAGTGTAAATCGAAAAATGCTTACAACAGTTGTGTATATTTCAAAAGAAATTTACAAATATTAGCAGATTCAATGTAATGATTGCTATCCTATTTTTTTGAAATTTTTAAACTTTCAAATATAGAAATTATTTATAATTATATTAAATTTTCAGACTGAGAATTCTGAAATTATTAGAAAAATAACTTTATATATTCAGTTTGATAAGAAAACTATAAAAAATACTAAAGAAAATGCATGAGCAGAACATTCACTAAGTTAACTGCAAGAATCTGTTGATTTCCTCTGGTGAAAAATATCGATTAATATTGCCATAGTAAATCAATCATCAAGACGACAATACTTTGAAATGGTCAGGGGAAAAGCGAATGTACGGCTCATCGTGGATTAGAGAGAACTCGTTTTGTAATGATATGAGCAAACTGATGTTGCCACCTTGAATCACAAACAAATACAAGATTTTTCTCATAATTTAAAACTATATAAGAATTAAATGCATTTAGTTAAAATGAAATGGCTAAAGAAAAAGCAATTATACATTTTTACAAATGAATTTCATTTCTTCTCTTTTATATTTAGAATATAATACATATCAGCATTTTTTGCATAAGCAAATTCGTGTAGTAAATATCCACTGGCCAGTTGGTAGGGTAAAAAAGTCAATGTCTGTTATTTGTCAGAAGAAGAAAAAAAATCAACAGTGGTTTATGAAATATTTGATGTGATACAGACATATGTATTGATGAGGATGATGTTCAGAAAATTAACACAAAATAAATGTTATAAACATTTTGGTAGAGTAAAAATATCTATAAATTAAAAAAATAGGTTTTACTTATACATAAAAATGTTATACATTATTTGTATCCCTCTTTATATGTATAAATACATTGGATAAAATGTCTCTTGTTTATCTTACAGTCATATTGTTACAGAATACCTTTTTACGTATCTACATTTTAGCTAATATGAAAAATGAATTTAACCCATTGACGGTGCATTTGAATTCCCTTTATGAACTTCTTTCCCGCTTGGTATGATTTAAAATGTTTTTGCAATTTTTAACCAATATTAAGAAAGTTGGCAAAGCGTTTTTGATTATAATATATAATATCATAATACTCTAGTCGAAAAGTCATATCATGGTAGTTTAAGCAATTATAAACAAATCACCATGAAAATTTGCTCCAAACTGATGATGTTTTAAATTAAACTGCAGAATTTCTAACACAATATTACATGATATTATAATTCATACATAAAATATGTACTGTCGAAAAATATCCCAATTCCGAGGTTCAGTACGGTATCTGTTCTTTGTTTTCATTTTTATCTATAACATGTGATTAAAATTAAAAGTTTACTTGTAGGACAATCATTGATTTAATGAACTTAGTTCAGCCCATGCGTTTATTTTTTTAAAAAACATATTGAATTTTATATTTACAGTTAGAATAGTTATTTATTATTTTTTAAAGTGTTTGCATATGAACAATTATACCGTTATTTTCTCGGAATTATTTTACTCAGAAAGAGATCTAGTTATGATATGAATGCTTCAGCATAATCTGTTTCTTTGAAAATGAATAGAACATGATTTTTTTATAGAAAATGAACATGTTGGTTGCTTAGATAATTCTTTGAGAGAATCTATATATGTAAAATATCTTAAACTTTCAAACCTATGTTTCATAGAATGAGTTGGAAACTGGTGAAAGTGACTGGTACACTTAATCTTTTATGTTATTTTATCTTATTTAGATATAGTTGCTTGTACAATAAGTAAAAAGAAACTTTTGATGGATTATCCTCAATATTTGCATGTATGTCCAAAAATTAAAAAAAAAACAAACAAACTATGTTTGACCAATTTTTTTTTTAATTTTAATTATTTCTAGAAAAATAAGCGTTATCAGCAAAGCAACCTATATACTCCACCGCTATGAGTTTAATGTGCTTGGTATAGAGTTGTAAAATCCAATTTTTTTCATCATTGATATACAATTAAAGTTCTAATATTATAACATTTAATAGTTATTATACTCATGATTCTCTGGTTTATTCAGTTTAAAATCCTCCTGTTCGGAAGTTTAATTTTTCATTTATTAGTGCTTTACATACAGATAATTTCAAATTTTCAGATATGCATTATATTTACTCAACATACATACATATGCCTTAGTTTAAGTAAAACTAACCAATGAAAACACACTAAAATTATAGCTAACTTCAAAAATATATCCTTTTTAGTGAGTTTTGAAAATTAGGACATCAGTTAAAAAAATGTAAACAACAACTAATGATGAATTTAAAAGCTTTAATTAGATTTTCCGTAAAGAATATAATTTATAATATTAATGAAATAATATCTTTAAATTTTCGTGGTATATATATTTTTAAAAAACATATTTCTAAAGCTTGTGAGATGAAGCTTATATTAACCTTTATAATTATTATAACAATGAATCAGATGATGAAATTAAATCTAATTTGAATCAAGTTCTCAGTTTAAACTGTAGTTCAGCTTAAACTTTGCTCACATTTTATTAAAATCTACATGAAAATAGATGAATTATTTTATTCATAAGACTTGAACTATATTAATTATATTGCATGAAAAATTGATATTTATTATACTGAAGAACCCTCTAATGTAATGCTCAATTTTTTTCTTTTTGTTTAAATATCTGATTTTATTTAGATTATTGCAACATGTTTTTCATTAATAACTTTTGTATGAAATCTATGTTTCATTTTAAAAAACTGTATTAAAGGCTAACAATTTTATATTCAAAATATTGTTTAACTCGCAAAACTTATTTTTCATTTATATTGTTTAGTTTTTTACAACTTATTTTGTGATTATAAATACACATTAAGAAATTAAAAACGTTATTGTTTCATAGTGAAGTAACAAATCTTTTCTGTCCTCATTAGCACTTTATAATAGATAATAATTTATTATAATGAAATGTAATAAAATAAAACGTAATAATGTTGCGAATTTATAAATAAAATTATTATTGTTACCGATAATGTTATTTTATCAACCTTTCAGGGTTAATTTTATGTTTTACTGTTTTTTTTTTTTTTTTAAAGTTTAAATAATGAATAAAAACTTAAAAATAAATTACTTCAATATTTTTCTATATTTCATTATGCTTTCATTAGTAAATAAAAATCTTTAAGCGTAGATTACAGAGTGAGAAATAACAGCAGAAAATAATTTCATAGTATTTTACTTTGAGATTTGTAAACAATTTCCAATTATTTACCTTTGAATATTAATTCAAATTTCTCTTTAAAAATTTAATTCTAATTCTTAATTTCGGAAAAATGCATTCGTTTGAAACTGCTTAAAAATATACCTTCCTAAAATAGCCGTTTTTACAAACTTTTCTATGCACCACGTGCTTTTCAGATTCTTTAAAATCCCACGCTATTTCCTCCGTAATTTGTGACCAATCACTTACAGGAAGTAATCAAGGCATATCGAATTTCTCTTTGCAGTTGCAGAAACTTAAAATATACCAAAATTGAGAATGTTATTGCCTTTAGAAATGTTGGATTGGTGAAATAAATAAATTTTTTATTGTATTTGTGAAGATTAATTTTGTGAATTTGTATAGAAAATTATCTTATATCGTAAAATGGGCATGGGAAAGTACCCATTTAAGGGAAACACTCCCAGAAATATAAAATGTTTATCATAACTGATAAATATGATATGAAAATTATAAATTGGAGAAAATCGATTGAAATAATAAAATTTAAGTCAGAGGAAGAAAATAATTTAATCAACAAAAAATATCTCGTTATTTAGAAAAATCGAAAAAGAAAAATGATTAGCCAGAAAATAAACGTTAAAAATGGATCTTGTCAAAAACTAAAAATTGATTGCTAAAAATGATCATGAGAGTATTATACTTAAATATTCGAATTCAAATGAAATAATGATTTGTGAAATATATAAGGAAAAATGGATTAACGAATGAAATAGATATAAAATAAAAATAAGATGCACTGATAATTTCAGTCGGCATGCAAATGCATATCAAGCTAATTCTAATTTAATATTTCTTCATTGGAAATTTCAGTATGAACCAATTTATTGTATCGATTGACTGTGAATATACAAATAAACTATCAATTGAATGTATGAGGTCTTCAATATAAAAATAAATATTTCAATAATTGTTTATTCAATTCAATTAAATTGCTTGTTTAATTTTTCTATGTCCAAATGAGGACTTCGCTTGTCAGTGTCTATACAAGGTATATATACTTACAAAGTTTATAGGTATATCAATACATTCAGAGCAAAAGCTGAATAAATATAATTACCGCAAAATAAATATTCAAAGTTTCATTAATATTCGGAATAAATTTAAATATTCAAATATCACTTAATATTTGGATCAAATATAAATATAGTAAATCAATTAGATAAGATTATTTAGTTATAGCAAAAAGATAGAAAAAAAATTTTTTTGCTTTATTTTTTTATTTTATTTTATTTTTTTTTTTCCTTTGGGATTGTATAGTTATTTAAATGTGATTCGAATTTTAGAAATTCACTTTGTAAATTTCACTTTGTATACTGGTTATATGTTTTATCTTTTTGCTATACTTAAATACTCTTACCTAATTGGTTTATTGTATTTATATTTGTTCCAAATTTTAAACAATCTTCGAATATATATATTTGAAGATTATAAATAATCATAGTTGATGAAATATCGTATAACATTTTTTATTATATGATTTTATATACGTAAAATTCATTGAAATTAATATTTAATTAGTCATTAAAATAATATTTTGATGAGTAATAATATTTATCTAGACTGAAGAACAATCATGTTCAATATTTTAAATGAATGTATTTAATTGAAAAATTTATAGTATCTAATGATTGTGTACCTATTTTTCAAAAATAGCTTTGGAATAAGCAGACATTTTCTTCTATAAAATAAAAATACTATAATAATAATTTGTATTTAAGATAAGCGCTTCTAAATTTAATGCAAGTCATTATTATTTAATTCGCAACTTTTAATATAAATTGATTTTTCAATGCTATAAAATCATTTCTGAAAAAGGACTTTAAACTAAAACTCTTGTTTTTTCAATATTTTCCTAGAATCTATTGAGTACATACATAATGTTTCCTACAACTTTAATTTATTTATATATATTTGTTTAATATCTGCTCTTTATTTATATCAAATATTTTAAAGTAAATCATAATTTGGTTTTGTCTGATTAAATACTTTTTTCATTACATACATCGCTTTTAATCGCTTCTTTATGACACAAAATGCAAATTTTAAAACTATCCTTATATATCATGTTAATTTTGTTCTTAGTTTTCAGTGAGATCTATGGATTTGGTTCAATTCTTTTTATTTTGTTGTTCCTCATTTGCATTTTGATACCTCAACACATGATCATTTGTTATACACTTACTCTCCGATATGACCATTTATCAATACTTCTAACATGTGTCATTATTGTACATATTAGAAATATTGTACATAACATATGTGTCATTATTCTACATAACAGCTACACATATCACATCGATATATTTTAAATTTAATTATGTAGGTTAAATCATTCTAATAGCTGCATTAGAATTTTCCATTTAACAATATTTTAAAAATCTTATTTTGCAAGATTCTTCAATAATTCTGCATAAAATATTTAGATGTTTTATAATATTATTTTTCTAGAATTCTGTCAAAGATAATTTAGATTATTTTAAATGATTTATACCCCATGTGCAAAAAAATCTTTCTCCATTCCATATGAATAATATTTTTTATATTTTTCTAAAATTATTTAGTTATATAAAAATTAAAAATCTTTAAAATAATTTAACATATTTTTAATTATATTTTGCAGGAACATTAAATTTGCGTTAACTATCATTTAAATTTATGCCCCAAATTTATCAAATTATTAATTGTTTGTCAATTTTTCATTTGTCTATGTATTCCTTGTAAAATTCCTTCCTTTGCCTTAATGCGAAATAGTTTCTTACCGGTGTAACCAAGAAAAAATATAGAAAGTTATAAAATTATTCATTCAAAATTCCAGAAAACAATACAAATTTACCAGTTCCTATGAACCCAATCGACTTTAATCAGAAGCATTTCCTTTTACTTTAAAATGATTTAAAAAATATTTTTAGAAACCAATAAAATATTTTTTGTTAGAATTTTAAACATTTCTCAAAAACTTTAAATTATAAAATCTACTTTTCCAGATTACAGTAGAAATCCATTAGTCCGGCATCCAACAGTCCGGAATGCCCGATAGATAGTGTATTGCTCCGGAAAATTGCAAAAATTTTGGTTTTCTCCAAAAGTGTGTCTTTAAAGAAAATAAAAACGCTCGAGAGCTATTCGGAAGTTTTCGCTGTAGCTCGACATCATCTGGTAGCGTTCGATATTGTTCGGAAACTATTAGCGGCCGGCTAGTCTGTCACAACAAATTCAGATGCAGTGCAGCTCCGTTAATTAATCACGAAGCGTCTTTTCCATTTTTGAGCGTTGTTGCTTTGTGTCCTTTCACATCACAGTAAACGTAACTTTTGAAACTGTGTATAAAAAAGTTATTTTCATTCTAATCATACAGTGACCATGTTTTCAAAAACTAAGCCTTCAAGTTTAAAATGAGAGAAATGAAAACACGTAACACTGACTCTCAATCAGAAACTCGAAATCATCAAATGGTTAGAAAAGATCGAGAATAGAAATATTTTAATATTGGCTCATCATCTATTTATGACAATAAAAACCAAAAAGATGAACTAATTAAGTTTGCTTCTCAATCGGTAACAATTGAAAAATTGGCTTCTAGACAAACATTAAAAAAACCAAAACTGGAACAGCTAGATAGTGTATTGTTCAAATGGTTCAGTGTAATACGTTCTGAAGGAAAGCCGGTAACAGATCCAATGATTGTTGAAAAGGCAAAGAAATTAGGCCAAGATTTAGGAGTTGCTGAAAGTGAATGTAATTATTCTGATGGTTGGTTCAGAAACCTTAAGTTTCGGCATAGAATTGGAAGAGTTGATGCAAATGCAGAAACACTTTCAGCAAACCAAAACTCTGCAGAAAAATTCAAAGACGAGTTTGTGAAAATCGTGGCTGATAATGTTTTAACATCTGAACAGATTTACAATGCTGATGAAACATGGCTATTGTGGCAATGTTTACCAACATCTACACAAGGTGGGTGAGGAGAAAAAGCAGCAAAGGGTTTTAAAAAAAAACAAAGACAAATGAACCATTTTGTTATATGCTAATTCGATTGGAAACCACCGAGTGACTCCTTTTTTGATAGGTAAATCTGGAAAACCCAGAACTTTTAAGAATGTTACACATTTGCCTGTCCAATACGATGCTCAATCAAATGCTTGGATGAATGCTGCCCTCTTTGAAGACTGGGTTTTTTCACCACTTTGTGCCTGAGTTCTAGGAATCTTTCAAAAGCTTTGATATACCAGAACATAATAAAACCATCCTTCTTTTGGACAATTGTAAAGCCCACCCGCCAGTAGATGAGTTAGTTTCTGTAAATATTGTTGCTACGCTGCTCCCACCCAACGTAACATCTTTGATTCAATCCATGGTCCAAGGGGTTATTCAAAATTTTAAATGCTTTTATAGAAGATATTTTATTTATTCTTGTTAAATTTGGACTTTGAAGTGAGCGATTTTCAAAAACAGTTTACAGTAAAATATGCCATCTATGCTATTTCACTGTCTTGGAACCAGGTAAAAAATACAACACTCCAAAAATGCTGGAGAAAACTTTGGCTAGCTGCAAGCCCTGCATCTGACCTAACTCTACAGACTGATGAGGAAGAAAACCATCAAGACGCTCTGACCAAAGTTTTGGATGTCGTTAGAAGTGCTGACCATCCTTTGAAAAACCTGCCTAAAGCTGATGTACAGGAGTGGCTTCTAATCGATGAGAATGAGCCTGTTGAGCATGAACTAACTGACGAGGATATTATCAACATTGTAGTAAATCCTCAGCCTACTCACTCAAAATCTTGAAAGTGACTCAGATGCCGAAACGGAAGTAAAGGAAAAATCAGCTGGAGAAAAGCTGCAGAATCACTAAATAAGTTTATCTCTTTTGCTGAGGCTAGTACTAGCTACAATGCTTCAGAAATTATTGATTTTCATATCATTAGAAATTAATTTTATACTAAATGTCAAAAGCCAAGAAAATAAAAAGACATTCGTGACTTTTTCTAAATCTAAGTGAAATATGTTTTACAGTACGTATACTAACATTATATGAAATGTAAAATAAACTATGTTATATGTATTTGCATACTGTATTTGTAGTTTAATTATTAGCTTAATTGTTCCTATAATTACCGCCTGATAAACCGGAATTTTCGGTAGTCCGGCACCGAGCCGGTCCCGAACGTGCCGTATTATCAGACTTCTAATATACAAGGAACTGTATTTTCTTTGTTTTCTTCTTCGTTAAATAATAACAGAAGACATGGAATTAATTGAATTGATGCTTTTAAATTAACTATAAATGTATTGAACTAATACTGTTTGCTACCGCCCAACCTGTTGAGTGGTTAACGTAACTGAATACGGATGGGGAGGACCTGGGTTCGAATTCCTGCTCGGGCAGGGATGTACTTTCTCTTTTTGTGTGTTTCTTGTCTTTTTCTCAGATGATGGATGAATGTAGCCCGCCCTATAAACGGGTTTGTGGTGGTGTGGAGTGGATGTGCTACTCGTACCTCCGTGACTTGGTTCACAGGTGCCCACCGGGTAACGATAAAATGAGTAGCAGTTTCCGGCCTTTTTGCGGCAAATTGGCTAATGTACTTACTTGCTCAAGTATGCCCGCCATTAGAAATAAAAAAAAGTACTGTTTGCACGTTTTTATCCCTTTTTAATACATTTCTGGTATGAAACTTGAAATGCATGTCATTGCACATGATATTAGACATACAAGTTTGTAACAAATGTCTTTCTAAATTTTTTTTACAAATAACACTAATCTGCTTCTTTCTGTTAAAAGAATTAAGTTTTTCTTATGATCAAATATTTTCACATTTTTCAACAAAAAAGAAAAATTGAAAACTTTTTCACTAATTTAAAAAAAATAGCTATAAATGTATAAAGTATTTATGTGCATTTAACATTGCATTATGATACAAAATATAATAGTTGAGAAATATTAACACAGAAGAAAAACATTCATCAGAATAGATTTTTTGTGTGAGTTGGTTGGTTGCCAAATGATTTTACTGTAAGTTTATGGTGCCGAAATTATGAGGAGTTGAATTGTTTGATAAGAGAATTGCTTCTCTGATCTATCATATGAAACATAAGATTCTTACCTTCCTGAGATTTGGAAAAGGCTTAATATATGCGATCAACATTGAAATTTTTTACATCAAATTTATTCCTGCCTGAACGTTTATTATTCCTACAGGATGAAATGTTTAGGAAGTTGAGAGGCACTCCTTTTGATTTAATTGTTACAAACGATTATTTAATTACATTTCTTTGGTATGTGATTGATAGTGAAAAGACAAAAATATCTAAAATTATTGTCGAAAGCAAATAAAGATTTGTATCATTAAAGCATTTTGCTGAATGTTGTGTAACTTGAGACATAAAATTCAAGAAATTCTACATTGAATGTATTGAAATTCAAACGCGCAATTATTATAAGAAAAATATTTAATAAAAATTTCGTTTTTCTTTGTTTTATTTCGAACTAATTGGACTGCTTACATCATACATTAATTAATTTACAAGTAAAAAATATAGTTCATATGAAAAAATAGTTCTAAAAAAATGTATATAATTCTAAGCATTTTTATGCATTTCTTATTTCTTTTATACGTATTACACTGTAATTTCATGTTTCTAAATTTTTATACATTATTCTATTAAATAAATAATGCATGAAATGTATTGGCCGTTTAGATAAGAAATCAATCAATCAAAAATACTCTTATTAAGCCTTGAACTATATTTTAGTGACTCTCATTTTCAAACTATTTATATTTTATAAAAAATAGTAATTCAAGAGTCACATAATATTGTTCAAACAAAATTCAGTTTAAGAAAGATTCAACAAAATAATAATGCATATCTCGTAATAAATATCTGGATATGAAAGTTTTTAGTGTAAGGAATAGCTTTTCTATGATATTTTTGGTAAATATTTTAACATGTTTCATAATAGGCATATAAGTTTCTCTAATGTTATTTTTGCATAACATAAAGGCACACTTTGTTCAAAAAATCTAGGCATACTTATTCAATAGTACTGATTTCTTCCTAAAATATTTGAATATTACTATTAGCTTTAGAATGTCAATGAAATGGAAATTTAAACATTAACAAAGTTTCATTCGCTTCATCATTTTATGTCATTTAGTTAAAACAAATTTATAGAAATGCATTTATAATAGAATGACTAATAGATTTTAAATAAATATGAGAGCATCTCGTTTGAAGAATAATAAGGGAAGTATATTAATCAAAAAGGTGCTTTTGATTTTATGAATAACTTTGCAAAAAATATTTTTTGTTGCTCTCAGAATAAAACAATTTTTATTTCAATTATAGACATAACTTATTCTATAGCGTGAGTCAAATTAAACAAAGAAATTAGAATTTTTAAAACATCATGAAATATATGGTTTATTTCGGAAGCTTTTTGTTTATTATAACTGGCACTTATCTTTGATTGATTTGAAAGTTTGACTGAAATTATAATATATTGCTTAATAATCTCCTAAAATTCAGAACAAATATTTTTAAAAGCTCTAGACACTATACTTCTCGATTTTTTTTTAGATTCTTGAACAGTTCTTACAAAATAATGTTGCTCCTTGTTCTTATCAGATCACGTGTCGAAAATTACGATTTACAAAAATCTCTTTAGTGCGTTAAAATATGAGTTCTTTTTTGCAGAAAATGTTCGTCATTTTACATTGAAAAAGTAAAAATAAAATCTTTGCAGTTTGTTTTATTATTCACGCGATTTAACTGGCTAAAAATTTTGAATTTACATTCTCAGATATTTTTTTGTATCATAATCCGTCTAAAAATATCAATTAGAAATTTATCAAGAAACCATTACAAATTTTAAATCAAGGAAAGATAGATGTTCAAGTGAATTTTTACGTTTTCCAATGTCAAATGAGTATCCACTGGATCAGAAAGACATAAAGAAGAGATAAAGGGGGAACTTAAATAAGAAAATAAGCGCAGTTCTGAATGACTTTGAACCTTATTGATAAATAGTTAAAAAATATGTAATTATAAAAAATGTTATTATCTTATGTCGTTCTATAAGCATATAAAATTTATATTAAGCAATGTTAGATTTATTATCTACGCTATTTAAAAATTAATTTATTGAAAATTACAAACAATAAAATTTAAGAAGATTCATGTTTGTTAAAGGTGAAATACAAAGGTGAAAAATCTTTTCAAAAAGAAAATTAATTATTATAAACGAAAAAAAATTGAATTTTGATACTAGACATTCTTTTTAGTTAGTAGTTAAAATATTAAAATACATTATTGAAAAGTAAAGAAAATAACTTTATCGCTTGGATTCTATCTTGTTTACATAAAATTATCTTGTTAAAGGTATGTTTACACGCTCCGAGTTTCTCGTCCGAACTTGCTTGAATCTCGTTGTCATCATGAAATCGGAGTGTGTAAACACGTTCTCGGAGATCGCGATCCGATCTCGGAAAGAAGTAGAACACGTGCTACTTTTTCATCCGAGATTTTGTCCACAGCCAATCAATCAGCTTTATGGAAGAGTGATGTCATCGGAAGACACGAAAGTCAAATTTTTCTTGCAAGCGATCAGTTATCAAAAGCAATTGGAGTAAAGAAAACATCGAAATTTTAATTGAAGAATACAGAATGAGGCCATATCTATATAAATTTTATTTCGTCATTCATATTGAAAAAAAGAAAGCACAAATAAAATACTAAATTTGAAGGACGCAACGTCTGTAAACAAAGCAGTAGTCAATGAAAATCAATAGTGAAACTTAGATAGAGGTTAAAATACCGACTGCGAGAAATAGTATCATGTAGACACCACTCTCGAATCCGAGATCCGAGAAACCGATTTTCGGCCTTGATAACGTCATATTGTTAACTCTAAAGAGAAACTCGGAGCGTGTAAGCAGGCCTTAAACATAAAATCAATAATCTGAAAGTTTTAACTAAATAACATTATGAATTAAAATTTTTAATTTAAATTACAAACAAAGTTAAGAAATATATTTTATGCTAATTCACATACCCGACAACAATAGTAAAATCGCTATATTAAAATAAAAATAAATTGAAATGTTTTTGATAAATCCAGAATTATTCATGTAAAAGGAAACAATGTGTATACGTAGGATGGTAGATTAGGATAAATAGCACAAGCTCCAAAATAGGACAAGTTACCTCATGTCTGCCATAAAAGAACGCTTAGCAAATCTTTCACATTTAAAAAAATTGTTTTCAGCGTCCATGTTGCATTACAAGACTGTATTAAAATGCTTACAAATTTTATGATTTTAATATTTGATTGTTTTTTTGCACAAAATAATAAAAAAATTCTGAAAGATTTCTATTAGAATAAATTCCTTTTTAAATAAATATAAAGATAAAAATTTTTCCATTTTTTAAAGCATGCGTAAAATTCAAAGTACAAATCCCTTATTTTAATAAAGCGACACAATAAAACTTATTGTAAAAATAATTACCTTCAAATGTTGCTAACCCTTCTTTGCATAATGGTGGAAATTTCCATCATAACCTATAATGCCCAAAAATTATATAAAAGAACAAGTTCACTTTAAGTTGATCGTGTTTGGATACCTTTTTAATGTCCATTGCATAAAAAGAAACATAGCTGTCAAAAATAAACAAGTGTCATTATCAGTGATTAAAGTTGTCTCATTGCGCTGTTTGTTGTAGTTGCAATAAACGTATGATTTCGTTTATAATTTTGTTTTATTATATTAGAGTTTCTATTGCTAAAATTTGAAAATGAGTGGAAGAAATGTTTGTAACACGTGTTTCTGTTATTTTCCTCTTTTATTTCTATTTAGTACTAAGCTAAATAGAAATAAAATTTTCATCATCATCCAAAATTACATACTAACTTTGGATGATGATGGAAATTCTTAGCATATTGTTTTTTGCTAAATTTATACTATAAATATATACTAAGATTTTTTTAACCATTTTTCCTTTAATTTTGAGAATGAATTATATCAACTTGATTTATTTCACCAATAAAGAAAAAATCATGCAAAGAAGGGTTAAGTTTTTTAATAATATAAGATTGTAAACTATAATAATAAAATAAGTATGCTCACACTTATGGCTCTCTTTATAATAATTACATTTAGAAATATAATCCCTGAAATCTCAAAAAAGTTCAGATTTAATATTTTTAATGAATTTCGAAGAAATTCTCTGGTAAACAAAGACAACCCTGTCAAGCTGATGGATGGTAAATATTGACCTAGAGATCTTTTTTCGTTTAATCTCTCCGATGAGCCCAAGTATACAGGATGCCTTTGTCTTGTTAGCTGCAGGCTTTTCCGTCCTTGTAATCGACCTTCGGAATTCTCCGCAGTCCAGTTCCCAGAGAGATTTTCCCCACATTAGAACCTGTAATTACCCCGGAGATAGTGATTGCCGTCGTCACCTAGGAACCTACTAGAGTTGAAAGTCCCCCTAACGGAACTCCGGAAAAGAAATTACCAGCTTAGCTCATGATATTAGATTTCCGAAAAATAAGGGAGAACTCTGGAAAGAATTTGCTGTTGCCGTAACAGTACTGTGTAATTTGAAAGTCTACTTAAGACAAGATGAATGAAAAGGACTTGTCCGCTGAAGCAGAGGGTAGATTTGTTCTCATTTAATTTTAGTAGAAACGTTGCTAAAATATAAAGGGCCTCGTAATATGTTCATATAATGCTATAAAATCTATATGACATGTTCCCACTTGAAATTGTAATATGAATAAAAAAAACCTAATTATAATTATTTGGGATGAAATTTTTCATTTTAAAACTGAAGTAAAATTAAAAAAAATGTCTAAAATAAATGTGGAAAAGGAAAATGATAATTTTATTTAAAATAATTTAATTTCATAAATAAGAAAATTCTGCATTTATTCCATTGCATTTTTATTCCGTTTTATAAAGTTATTAATTTTTAGATCATTTCTTTCTTATTGCAGAAATTAGTTTTTTCTTGTTTTAAAGATTTTTCGTCTATCAAAAGCAAATAAATTAAAAACATAAAACACAGCTTTATGTATTTTTTTTCGTGTCACGTAATTAAAATCAGTGTATGTATATTAGTTACACTTTGAAAGAAATATTTACAAATCTTCAATGTTTAATCAACAATATTCAAGCAATTAATTTTGTTTTTATTTATAAATAATGCACAAAAAATTGTGTGACATAGTCTTTGCAGCCATTTAAAAAAGTTTACAAAATACTTAAAAATAAGATTTATTTCATGTAAAAGGTAACAAATGAATTAATTCAACATAATCTAAGAAATTCAATACGGCCTGATATACGGTTTTGTATTCCTCTAAGAGCTATAAATGTTAAGCGAGTTTTCTCTGTAATTTTAGGCTTTCTGGCTACTCAATGTACTTTTACGTCTCAAAAACATTCTCCATTGTATTACCTATGAGTGGTGTAACAAAAAAGCAGCATACGTGACTGCAGACATATCACGCGTATATACTTTCCCCTTCAATTTGAATTAATATATGGTTTTAGCTATGTTCGTTGATTTAAAAGTTTCATTCCACTCTTTATGTCAAGAGTAAAATTAAAATTAGTTTTTTTTAAAAATTCAAAAGGAATTGCAGCTATATTTAACCAATTAAGCATTAATAAATAATTATGTAGAGTAGTAAATGCTTCTAATTTTATGCAGATACAGCAGAATATTTTATCAAAATTCTAATATCATAGCAATTAAAATACCAAATCTTATTGTTTTCTTTAATAATGTAAGCAATTAAATTATTTTGAACTAATTACCCTTAACATTTCTCTTTTTGCAATCATAGTCAAATATTAAAATATTTTTTAATATATTTTTTCTCTTTTAGGCTACGGATGTAAATCTGATTTAATATTTGTTTTTCTCTAAGAAATACTGTGCTCTTTAACAGGAAAATTTCTTTCCGCTTGGAATATTTTTCTTTTGGAAATGAAACTTGTTCCTCCGGCAGGGGGAGCTGTCTAATAATTTATTGTTGTTCTTTCAACTGCGGAGATTTGCTTCCAGTTGTATTATTTTATTATATGCTACACAAAATTGCTTTTTTACGTATTTTTATTATTCCTTTAAGTTTTCCTTACTTGCTACCTTTTATTATATTTCCCATTATTTTCAAAACTTTGTTGCGTAATTTGAAACTTCTTTGTTTATAAATATTTAAAACACAATGCAATCTGAAGTAAACGAAATAGTAATGCTTATATTTATGTTAATAATGACGTTCCTTGCAAAATATCAAATTACAATTACCTCACAATTAATGTTAATTTAAATATTTTTGATTTTTATAAATGGGTTAATATTTGAGTACATTTAAGATTAGAAACCTAAATTATCTTGAATGAAAGATAATTATTGAATTATTATGACTTTATTTTTTTAATTTCATGATTTAAATATCGCTAGGTAAATTTTATGTTACGGGGAAACTTCATTAAAAATTTCTAACAAATTAAAAATGAAAATATTTTAGTTTGTAATCAAAAAAAAAAAAAAAATCGTAATTAATATCAAGTTGACATGTTTTACTATTTGGAATGACTGGCAAATTTAAACCATACATGCCTTAGAAAGAAGAATCATATGTGACATTTAAAAATTCTTTTAATGTTCAATGTCAACTCTTTTAAGGTTTTCACTTGGCAAAGATCTATTTTCTATCATATTTATATTATTATTGGAAATAAAAACTTAAGACAAAACCTGTCTCAGAACATCAGGAATCTAATAAAATCAACGCAGAGGAATATACAGTTTGTTGAGGTTATAAAATAATATTGAAGTTGCTTGCAATTATAATTTCAGTATGTGTTCAATATCTCAATCTATGAAATATTTTATTTATTGAACTATAGGTATTGCATTTCATTTCAATCAGCTATTTCGTTTTGGTGGGCTTACTTTAATGTGGTTGAATGTAATTTTATTTTGATGAATTTTACGCATATGTAATTTATTACAGTTATATAACTGTTTTATACTTATTTATTTTTATATATCAAGAAATGTTTGATTCTTCTAAAGCAGTTCTCATACGAACATCTTACTCTTATCCATGAAAAGAACTGTGTCAAAGCACAGATCATCATTAAATTATATGTTAAATAAAAGCACACTTTGTAAACTTAAAATAATCTTAAATTTCTTGACATTCAGTAGCAGACAGCTGAGAGAGAAATTTATAAAGAATACATAATATGGAGCACTAATCATATATAAAAAAATAAAATTAAATGTAATGTTGAAAGCAACACAAACGCAATGAACACTAACATGAAATTATTTTTTTTTCTTATAATATAAGATTATAAAATTGAAAAAAATAGCAATTTGTTGTTGTTAAAAAATGAAGGTGCATTTAAATCTTTAGAGAATAATTACGCACGCCCTCATCATGTTCATAAAATCAACTAGATTAATGGGCAATAAAGTGAATAAAGGGTTAAGTATAACTCACTATAGCATAATATTAATCTTCGAAAAATTTACATTTATTTGAGAAATTAAATATAATATTATAGTTTTAAAATTAAATTATATATTTACTAAAATGATAAAGGAAAAATTGACAGGAAAAGTAGGGATAACGAATTACTCTCCCAAATGTAATAAATATTGTAATATATCATTATCTTAATTAAAAGAATTATTGCACCAAAATGTAACTGCGGATAGATTCAAAACTTAATAACCCAATTTGTTTTAAAGGGTTATTGCATTAATCAAATTAATATAGCTTATTGATATCAATAATATTGGGTAAAAGTAACAAAATTGTTCAATGATGTATTAAAAGCACATTTAAATTAGTAGTTTATTTAATTGAATTTGAACCTTGAAATTATATTTTAACATGGTCAATTCAAGTAAAAATATACTTTTAATAACCAATGTATCAAGTATGTCTAAATTTATTCCATTTGTAAACATTTCTTGAAATATTATAGTTGATACATTTAGAAATCTTAATGTTAAGGAAAATAGCAGTAAATATCTAGCTATTCAATTATAAATTCTTTTTAAAGAATTGATAATTAAATGGCTAGATATTTCTAGAGAATTCTCTATTTTACAGTTTTATTCTTGTTTAATTTTATCGACATTTGAGTAAAAGCGTTACATGATATATTTCATTTATTGAGGATGTAAATTAAGAAGACAAATAATTATTTATTTAGTTTTACTTTGAGAACTTTTTCAGAAAAAAATTATAGGTTTTTACAATATAATTAAGTTACAGTCACCATTAAAGTTCTTTATCAGAGAAAAAATTTCTGTAAATTTTCATCGTTTATATTTGATTTAACTTAAGAACTTGCATTTTCTTATAGAAAGAATCATTACTAAGTTAAAAAAGAATTGTGTTTAGGCAATTTACAATTAAAAAATAAAAATTTATAGTAATTGCAGGGAGAGGATTCATTAACATGAATTTATCTTTAAAATTTTATACTAGTTTTTTAATTCGCATTACTTACTTTGTACCCAATATTTTATTTCATTAAATTACAGTGATACAATTAGAGTCTTTAAACTTAAAGTTATTAACAAGTAAAGTATTCACATAAATTTATAATATATAATTACTTAGCTAAAATAATTTTATTTCTTACAGGTTTTAATTTAGTAAATTAATGTATTTTGATGAAATCAAAAGTATTTGATATGTTTGCCATAATATAAATTTTGAAAATCTTTGTACTGGCAGAAATAAAGCTTTATTACAACTCGTTTTTTGAAGTAAGAAGTAATTTAAACAACTAATTTTGGTTTCAATTAAAATATTTATAACAATACAAAAATGTGAAATATTATGATCTTAATTTCTGTAACTATAAAATTATGTTCTTATACTTCAAATAAATATTACATTTATTGTTGAAATACATCACATTGTAAACATAATGAAGTATTAGGTTACTCTACCATTTGGTTTCCCCTTGGTCCCCATGATACGTATTGCAGTTTTTCACCGAATTTGTTGGATGGCCAAAGATTGTACATTTTTCTGAAAATATACATTTTTCTATTCATTAAAACTGATATAAAAAATAACCAAAATGTGATGGTATAAAACTAAATTTCAGATGAAAAATAAATTAAAGCTGTAACAATTTAGATAAAAATTAAAAATTCCATTATATTTATAGTTTTTACTAAAAATTTTACTTATATTAAAATTATGAGTTATAAAAAGCTTTTAAATTAGGGAAATTCTTTATTTTCCCTCTGTACATAAAAGTTCATTTCTCTTATAATAAAATCTTTAGTTTTGAGTCTAATGTTGTTACTAGTTCCAACCTAAGTAAGAATTAGGTTGTAGGAATTGGATTGGTGAGCAAAAATGAAACCACAAGATGGATAAAATAAGTAACTAACAAACAAACACGAATATCTTTGAAAATTTTACCGAAACCATTTAATTAAGGAACTAAGCGAAATGTAAATGATTAATATTCAGCAGAGAATTCGTAATATGAAGGATATAAGAAATATAAAATAATATGGGCTGCCAAATCAGATTTCATTAAAACTCGTAAATTTTCAACTGAAAATATGATCATTGTTCCATTGCATGCATAATTCAAAACAATTTAACTTACTCATAATAGAGATGCAAATGATGTTTTGGAGTTCTGCTTAAAATTTCATTTGAATCTATAATAAATCTACGAAACCATGTCTCTAAACGGACAATCGAATGCCCAAAAGGAAGATTTGTTATTTCTTGGAAAATAAATTATGGGATTTTTAAAATTAAATTCTAATTAGAATTCTAATATCCTTTATAAAATTAGGTCTTTTTTTATTATCTTTGAAGAGAAATTTTCATTATTTTTAGTTCAAAACTACAAGCATGAGATAGGTTTACATTTATACAATGATAAGCACTAGTGAATTATTACTCTAAGAACATATGGAAATCAATGTGATAATTTAATATTTTATAAATTTAAACGAGAAATATACCATAAAAAGACCTCATTTGATGACGATTGATTTTAATGCCTTTCTTTCTGCACGTATGTAAAATTCGCTTAAAAAGTAAATCTCATCCGTAAACGCATCTCGAAATTTTTGCAGTTCATCCAGATTTATACACTGCTCAAAATAATTAAAGGATATTACAAGTTTTATATAAAATAAAAATATAAGCGAATTTTTTTTTGCAGAAAATGGGAGAAGAGAATCACAAATTCACATTTCTTCTGATTTTCGAACTGTGGAGTATGCTAATTTTGAGTTCGACGTCAAAAACGTCGCTTCAACGGCAGTGAGGGAAATTTGAGTTTCAACTGAATGAAAGACAAAGGAGACAAGGATGATCGACATTCAATAACTGTTTTGTTTCGATGAGTACAATGTCGCAGCTAAGTCATTTAATTGATTCAGAAGCTTGGAGAGTATTTGGTAGGTTAGACCGGCTCCATGGTGTAGGTCTGTATGCTCGCCGACCGATAATATGTGTTAAACTAACATCAAGGCATCGTGGCGACCACAGGAAGTGGGCAACAGAGCATGTGAACTGGAAGAAAAATGAATGGAGCAGTGTTCGTTTTCTGACGAGTCTCGTTTTTCTGTTCATCCTGATAATAGACGTATTTTCATCTGGAGGGACAGTGGCAGTAGGAATAATCCTGCGTTCGTGCACGAAAGTGTCAGATTTGACGTTAAGGGAGTGTAGATGTATGGTGGTATCACCATTGACGGGCGCACCTCTATATCATTCAAGATCAACCTCTGACTGATCGCCGATATAGGGATGAGATTCTCAGACCTATTGTAGTCCTTTACGCTGAAACAATCGGAAATGACTTCATTTTAATGGACAATAACTGCAGACCACATCGTCTTAACCTAGTAGCGGATTTCCTTTTCGATGAAGGAATCGTACTAATGGAATAGCCAGCGTGATCTACAGACATGAATCCAATAGAGCACGTTTGGGACGCTCTAGGAAGATGAATTGCTGGCCACCAACCACCCCCACAAACTCTCCAAGAACTGGAAAGAGCTCTTCTGGAAGAGTGGGATAGAATACTCCAACTCGTGATTTAAAGCCTCATTGAGTCCATGCCTCAAAGGTGTTCAACTTTGCTGGACGTCCGTGGAAACCATACCCAATACTGAAAATGATTTCCTTTGAAGAAAACACCTTTTCTTATTCCTTTTCTCTTATATGCACAAATTGTGTTTTTTTCTTTTCGTACACAAATGCGCAATTAAATGCATGTTTTTTCTGTCAAACATGTGTAATTTATTCTCATATAACCTACTACGTCTGATGACCATATATCAACGAGCTAAAAAGCTTTCCAGCCAGAAGATCCACCTAAAACCAAAATATTCTTTAATTGTTTTGAGCAGTGTAGTCCACAATTTGAAATCTTAATACTTACTTGAAAGTTTTTAGTGATTAATAAACTATCTACAAAAAAAAGCAAATTAAGTAAACTTACCTATTATCTATGTCATAAATTTTATATCTTGCTTCAAATGAATATTTGAATATCTAGGAAAAAATTAAACATATAAAATCAATTTTTTAACTTCCTAATATATCATTTTCTACAATAAGTAATTATTAATATTATCACTAATATTTTAAATAAAATTTTGCAATAAAATTAAAATTTTTAAATAAAAGTTTGGTAATATATAAACTAAAACAATAAGGAAATTAAAGGTATTTATAAGTCAATAAATGTACTTAGAAAAGTAAGTTATACAGCTTATTTAAAATTATGATTTTACTCAAAATACAAGGTAATGCATCTTAAAATTCAAAAATAATTAAGAATATTTTTACTTGTATAAAAAAATTTAAAACAAAAAAATTGCGCTTTTAAGGCATGTATATAATTCCGAATTTTTTTATTTTAAAATAAATGTATTAGGTAAGTAACAACCCTTATTTAGTTTCAATTTCATTCATGAACTACTTCAGATAATGAATATAGGCCTGCCATTCTATTTTCATATTTATGGCAGCCCTATCTTGTAATGTTTGTCAAGAATAAAAGTAAAACAAGCATATGAAAAATAAGTAAATTTTTTTAGAATATGTCCTAGCAGGTAATAATATTCAATATAGTTTATGTATTTTGGTGTTATAGGAGATGCACCTGTTTTGATTGTAATCTCTTTAAAGCAGGGACTCAATCTAACTGTCAATACAAAAATATAAATACATTTTTATCTTGGCTGTATAGAGTTATTATATAACTATATCATAACTCACAGTTGCAGGATTGAATTATCAATTAATTTTATGTTTACAGTAATAACTAAACTATGGAAAACAAATTAAAATTAATATTTATGCATTAAATTATCTCTTTGCCTTTCCTTATATTTTCTCATTTTCTAGAATTCTTAAACTTGCATGATATGATGAACGACCCTTTAACACCGTCAACGTATTCTAAGCATATATTTATGATAAAACTATTAGCAAATATATTAGCATAACAGTTTTCCTTTTAATGTAGTTTAGTATAAATGTTTATGTGAATAAATTTTGAATTTTTTAAAAAAATATTTTAACTAAATGTATGAAACTTTTTTTATAGTATTTTGTTTTTAATTTTATAGTAAAAAAGAAATTACAGATAAAATTCATCTAAAATTATCATGCAAGCTTAATAAACATGAAGTTTTCAGAACATTTCTTCTGCCAATATTGTTAGAATCCAGAATGATAAAAGGATTTAAAAGATATCTTTATTAAATTATTTTGTTGAAAATTATATAATTTTTACACGCGGGTTTCTATGTGATTGCATATGTATAACACATCTGCCATCACTAAAACAAATGTTATTTTAAAACTTTAATTAAAAACATTCTAAAATCATTATTGTATGGAAAATAAATGTTTTTATTTTATTTTAAATTACAAATGATTATATTCATTGATAATATTTTAATACAATCTTCTTTATATGTTTTATATATTGTCGTTAATTATTCAAAGATTAATTCCATTTAATTTGATAACGCTAGGAAATTTCTATTATACTTTATAATCTTACCTGTGTTACGTCGTAATATAACAAAATGAAATTCAAATCTGACGAAAGGCTATAATGAACAGCTTTGCTCTCTCTCTGAAAATACCATAACATTAATTAATAATTATATGCAGACTTCATAGAACTATTGATATAAATAACAAAAAACATATAACATGTATAAAAAATTGTAAAATTTCATAGAATAGAAAATAAATGAAGATTGTCATTTAATATATAATAATTATATAAAAATATCATGTAAAAACAAGTCTCAGCAGTATTAGAAAAGTTTTTGACTGTTTATTATTAAATATGTAGAATTTTGAATCATATCAATATTTATTGTATTTTCTATGTCACTATTTTCTCTGTATATTTGTATTTTTTTTAAATACTAAAATGCATTTCTCTTAAAGCAAATCAATATGATATTGTTGTTTACTTATTAACGTTATAATAACAAAATAACACAATTTATTTTGCTGTATTCCTTAGAAAACTAAAAAAAAAATGTAATTTTTTATGAATATGTTGCTTTGTGTTATAAATAAATTTAGTCTTTCGAAAATTATATTCAAGAAATCAAAAGAATTTTATAAGTGAAAAAATTACTGGTCAGAAATTAAAGCATAGGCTATTTATTTGTCAAAAGAAGCCAAAGATATGTTCTTAGAGAATTATTTATGTTTGTGATGAAAGAAACGTAGTTTTTTTCTTCTGAAAAATTCTCCTCTTAGGAAGATATCCCATATAAAAAATATATTGATGTAAGAACAGTTTTGTTTGCTACAATTCAATAAGCTTATTTTGCAGTCACATTTTCTCTTTATTTTTAGTTAGAGGATAGTAACTCTTTCATTAATATCACGGTAATTAATAAAACAAATACAATGAAAACTACAAAATATATTAATTATAATTAAAAATAATTAATATCAACCTAAACAGAAAATATAAATTAAAATCTAGAATATATTTCATATTATCTAAAATAACAAGCTAAGAATAAATGATAGATTTTATTAAAATCATTTAATCAAAGACATTTTTTTAAATGAATAAAAAATATAAAAAAGTTAAATTATTTAAGGGAATTCGTAATGAAACAAAATTTGTATATAATACAATTTATTCTGATCAGCGACCAAGGTACTGTTGAGCTACTAGATATGGTTGCTGTGTTCTTGCCACCTGCACGCGCGAATGTCGGTGTGGGTGTTATATGATTCCAAGGCATGTCTATAAAAACATACACTAAGATAATTTACACGATGGATATTAAAATGTTTCACAAAAGAATTGGAATATTCACCACATGATATCAATACAACTATATTCAAAACAACCTTAAATATGTGTCTGTATGTTTGGTACATTGAGTAAAAAGAAACTAATTAGTAATGTTGAATAAAATTATTGCTTGTAAATGGTAAGAAATTTTAAACCAATGTATTAATCCCAGTTCTATTTATCAATAATAATCTTTAAGTGGGTTTAATGAGGGTTAAGGAATAGATAACTGAATCCAAGACAATAATTAATGATTAAATTCAGCTACTATTAAACATTATTAGGTGATTAAAGCTTTTCAGATTTTTGCTTGTACACCATCAAGTACTTTTTTTTAGAAGGTGTTCATTTGCAGAAAATAATTCCAAGTAAAACAAAAAAGTTCTGGCTGAAGAAGCATTCTTTCACATCTAACCCCTTAGTTTCCTACATTTTGGTGTCTTAAAATACCATTCTAGAATTATATTATTACTATTTGAGTTATAAAAAAGGAAAATAGTGAAGCATTGATTTGAGTAAGATTAAAAAATTGTTAAGTTAAAATAAATGCATAAATGAATGAATTATACAAAATAAAAGTATAAATGAAATTATCATGTAAAATAAATGTAAGAATAGATGAATTTTCTTAATTGTGTAAGAATCAAAATTGAATAAAATATCCATACAAAGTTGTATCGAATACTTACAAAAATGGAATTGTGAAGCAGCTTTTTTGTTGTTTTAAGACGTATAGAATATAAAACAAGGTGTCCATCCTTATCTCTATATGCTATTTGGTCATCTATAAAAGGAAGGAAACACAATTTAATCACAAAAATGCAATTTTCTTAAATAGCAAATAGAATTAAACCTTTTTTTATTTTTTCCAAAGAGTATTTAAGAAATAGAATGTTTAAAAAATAATCAGAATTTTCTTAGTTTATTTAAATTTAAACAAACAAAAACACGTTCATTTGGTATGATAACATTTTTATGACAATATAATGGCGAGAATTCTATAGAAAAATAATTATGCAACACTGATAAACACAATTATGGTGATCTTCTGCGTGAAATCTGAGAAAGATTTAATATAAATTTGTACATAAAATGTATCTCATTTTATCTCAAACGATACATGGATTTTAAAACCATACTTCAACAGATAAAAAACAATCTTAACAAAATAGTGGGTATATATGAAAGTGTATTTTAAAAATTTATTTATAATTATGAGTTAATTTCAAAAAGTACTATCGACATTAATTTACACAGTGTTTGATGCAATGTAATCTCTTCTAAAAATACATTTTGAAACTAAAACTAATAATAAATGTAGTATACACTGCTAATATATTTCATCGAAACGATATTTTACTATAATGTTCAAAATAATTCAAGACAATGATTGTTCTACGATAATTAATTGAATCACTTGTTAAGAAATATGATCCAACATTTCATCTACACAAGCTGTCTTGTAACTTTACTATGCGTAATGCATTACATTTATAAACTTCTTATTTATATTATATATATATTGTTATAAATAAAAATTACATATTACTATCAAACATTTAACTTAAACTTATTGTCACAAGAAACAGGTTGACATATTTAACCATAAAATTACAATTTAAAATATTTTATGTAAGCAATTTTTATAATGTTTAAAAACAGAAGGAATAATCTTATTATCAATTTTATATCATATTTTTATTTGCTCAAAATTGAGATTAATTAATGCAAAAGTGTTTTCTATATTGCTATAGGGTTAGTGATAAAAATTGCCTTTAATGAAATAAATTGTTGATAGTCGAAACATCTTTAAATCAGAAATAAGCAAAATATAAATCAAGTGAATTATTTTAGAATATACTGATGAATATTCTAAAATTTATTTTTTTCGTATTTCTTACTGCTAGAAATTTTAAGGCAGTTTGCTAATAATCAGAAAAATAGACAGTAATCCATTATTATGTTTCCTTGTAATTGTTATTACAAAACAGATGTATTCACTGAAAAAATGATTTTAAAAGCTTTTCTCAGAGAAGGTAATCAATATATTTTTCAATAAAAATAATAGTTATATAGATTCTGTTTTCTCGATTTAATTAATAAACATTAGTATTTTGGTAATTTGATAAATATTGATTCGAAAATACTTTGATTTCACTAAACATAGTTTAAAAATGCAGTTTATCGAAAAAATGTGCTTCAACTTAAATTAAATAATAATTTCTGTACTACTATAGTTAAGATCTGTTAAACGAATCAACAAGGTATAGGTAACATTAATATATATTTAAAATAATTGAATATAGATTGCTTAAGATATTATATCTGAAGCCGCTGAAGTTTTCAAAAGAGAAACCATAGATCTGAAATTACACACATTTTAAGGTGTATTTATAAAATAATTTTGATGTTACGATATCTGATTTTTTTTTCATCTGCTAATAAAAATGTTCTCAATTTCGTTTTCAGACAAAATGTTTTACATGCTTATTGTATATTAACTTGTTAAACTAAATAAATGATATAAGTAAATTAATAGTAAGTAAGATAGAAAAGGTTATTTTTTAAGAACAAAATTTACATTTACTCATACGATATACTAAGACACTAATCTATTGCTGCATGGAACGCATAAAACGAATTACATTCATTTAAATAATTTATGATAAAGTTTTAGCAATAAAATGAAAAAGAAATGATTAAATTTATAGTGCAACTGAAACTTTAAATTAAGTAATATACTAAGCAAATTATTTTAATTATAATCTATTTTATTGTAATTTTATTTTATGAGCTAAGTATGTAGAAGACATTGTAATTTTAATTATTAATTTGTGATTACCAAACGAAAAATTTCATTGAAACTCTCTTCAGTGCAATGATATGATTTCCGAAATAAGAATGAATTGATTATTTTGTTTATAAATCGGTCAAATATTTATTTAATTCTACTTTTGTGATGCAAACTACCAAGCAATGCAAAAAATTAAAAAAATATATATGGGTACTAAATATGATTTATTGTTATGAGTCTTTATTATAATACTTAAGTCTTAGAAAATAAAATGGGAAATTAAGCAATAAAATGTTCAGCTACATATAAATATATAAATGAAAATTAATTTTCTGTAACAAAAAGAGGATATCAAAATATTTAAATACATTTATACCATAAAAAAATTCATCTATTTTATGCAAAAATAATATCATTTCTCCAATTTTTGTATAATTTTGTTAAAAACATTTTCCTCTACACATAAAATGATCATATTTATTAAATTTTATTCATACATTTTAGGACTTTGTACATAATGTGTGAAGCTATTTAATGTAATATTATGACATGAACATGAAACTAAGATAAACGAAAACTGAATTAACGCAATTTACATAAAATTACTAACATTATATAATTTAATTATTACATTACAGTATTTATTATACTATGCTTATTTATCTTACCTTGAGCGTATATTTACAAATGTAAACTATTTCGTGGAATAATCAAGAATATTTGAATAAAGCATTAAGTTCAAAGAACATAACATAATTTATTCCTTGTTTCATGGTAATTTTACTGAAAATGTAAAATGTAAAGAGATTTTTCCATAAATACTCTTAAACAGTACTACCGGGAAGAAAACTAATTGAATAGCTCAAATGTATAAATTAAATTTGGAAGTTTTAAATTTCAGTGAATATCTGCAATGCAAAATATACACAATAAATAATGAATTATAAAGAAATATTTAAAACATTATTTTCAGAACTTTTGTAACTGAAATATAAGTTCCTGGAATATTATACATTTCCATTTTAATAGTATAATAATTTAACGTTCAGTGCAATAGTTAAAATAACTGTCTTATTAAATTAAAAATTTTGTATACATAAAATTTATAACATAATTTATTAAATAATTTTAAAATATACTTAATAATACTTTTTAAAATTAGTTGTAAGAGAAAATAATTACGCAATTAAAAATTATATATAAATCTTTAATTATTTTAAAATTATTTTAAATAATAAACGACTGTTAAATAGTAAAAAAATGTTACTGAAATTATTTAACTTAATATGTAAGAATATGAAAATACAAACATTAATAAACAGTGATTAATATTTTAATGAAGAAATATTGCAATAGCTCATGCTACGTGTAATCATTCATGTTAGTAGAAAATTTCAAAGAATCCCTAGATCATATTTGCATGTACATCCAAAGGAAAATTCATTAAGTTATACGTTTACATAATTATGTGAATAACTTCATCAAAATAACCTCCTGTGAATTTATCCTGTTTCTGAAAGTATAAATTTAATCAATCGTTCACCAACAGCATATTTTTTATTGAGAAATGTTACATAAATACCATAAATTAACTGTAGTAGTTTTCAATCTAACTATGATTCTCATACAACTGAAGAAATAATTAAGTTTTTACAATTTTCTAAATATTCTGCTAAAAACAAGATCATGGCTGTTGTCATTACCGAAATTATTATACTCATAGCCATGCCCTAAGGTTTTATACATCATTTAGAAAGAAATTGCATTCTTCATGCAAAAAACAAATCTTTTAATTGGAATATTCAAAGAAATCTAGTTTAAAATTAAAAAAAAAACAAATTACGTTTATAAAGCAGTTCCAATTTAGCACATTATTTCTGTATCAATAAGATATAGAAAAAATGCTATTAATATTTTACTGAAAATATAAAAATTTTACTAGCATATCTTAAATTTTTCTCAGTTTACTTTTTAAGAAAAAAACAAAATAGGGAAAAGTAAACTAAGAAATAAAAATATGAACACATTTTTTTATTTGAATTACTTTAATTCCATAAACCTTTTTTCTATTGCCAAAGTAAAATATGAATTATAATATGATTGCATTGATAAATCTTAATGTCCTTTTTCAAACAAATAAATATGGTTTTCATTTCATTTTGTGGTAAAAATTTATTAATAGCATAAGGCATATATAATGCTTTACACCTCCAATTCAGTTATATATATACACATTTATGAAAACAGAAGTATGCAAATCATCAATGTGTAAAAGTAATTCATTTGGTGCAAATATGATATAGTTTTATTTTTCCTTACGAGGAAACATTAATATATAAGTGACAAAAGCATGAAACCACTTGTAGTTAGAACTGTTCAAGAACTGTGCATTTTCATTGAGTCAATTGATGATGCTTCAGCAAAATTTCAAAATCAATCCCTTCACCTAATAACATATTCTTTAGAAGCCCCTCACATAGAGGAGTGTAAAGCCTTAGCCAATAAATTTCTAATATTATATAACACACATAAAAGTGTTGCAATTTTGTTACAAAAATAAGAATTATTCCAGGTTTCCAATTAATAAATATTAAAGAGGTGACAAATTTTCCAATCTTAGAAATTCATAAAGACTAGTAAATAAATGGAAAATAAAAATAGAATTACTTATCAATTTCCAAAAACCATAATTTTATTTAGAGAAATAAATGTGGTTACTGTATTAATGCGTCTCCTTGACTATAGTAACATGTGCATATAGCTTGAAAATAAAGAAGATATTAAAAAGAAATTCTTGACTGTTTTAGAAATATTGCTTAATAAACAATTGAGAGAAAAATATTCTACTAACATTTGGATCTATTGATCCCCTGATCCATTAATTGATTCATGATTGAGAAACTGATGTTATTACAGAAATATATTGTAATCACTTAGCATTTTATAACACTGTATGAAAATATTTTGATTGAGGTAAATATAAGATACTTAAAAAAAATTGTTTCTTCAAAAATAAATAAAAGAAAATTTGACGTGATAGCAAAGCTGCTTTTTAGTAAATTTTATAGTTTTGAATTAACTTAGAAATGTAAAAACAATTATTCTAAGTAATTTATCTGATTCAATTATCTTAAAGTTATTTCCCAGGCCATGGAGTGAAATTAAAGAACCAGTTTTTTGGCAAAGTAAATTATTCTACAAACCAATTTTAATAATATGATTTCAACTCAGCAAAACTCTAGAATTGACTTAGAGTTTAAGAAGAAATTTGTCATTTACATAACAAATTGAACTTAAGCAACGCTAAGGAATGTGTCTATGGTTCGAAACGACTTATTTTATGATTTCGTCATGCTGTAGTAGAGGTGTGATTCCGTCTTCTGTTTGGTCACTATGGATTATCATTTTTTTTATTATTTGATTTAAAAATCTATTCCTTGTAACGTTGGATACTTTAGGGATAAATAACATATTGATGATTTCACTAAACTGCACAATATATTATAATTCTGAACTTTCTAAATACTGTGAATTAAGATCAAACTAATGGATTAGGACCCAAAATAAATAATTAAGATACACACATTCATTATATTCTAATTTCAAATCATTTAAATAACTATTATTTTATTTAAAGGAAATTGTACTTTCTAATGCTTTTTCATTATTATATAGTGCAATTACGACTGAATTTTCAGATTTGATGTATTCAAATCACACATTTACAAGCAATTTTCTTTTGTTCAATTTCTTTAATGATATTCGAGTTCATGGAATTTAATGATTTTTTTTTATTTAATAAACGTATGAATTTATTATAATGAAAAATTAAAATAATTTTGTAAATTGACAAAGTATTATACAAATTATCAATTAGAACTGGAATAATATTATATTAGCGCAACGATAAGTGAATAATATATATTCCTTAATTTATTTCTGAAATGTAATTAATAAATTTGAGGCAGAGTCACAATTAAAACAGCATTGAAAAATTATGTTGATTTACTTTTATTGGATTGACACTGAAGAATCCAAAAATATATTTTATATTTGTGTAACCCTATAATTTAGGAAATAGTAGCACAGATTACGTTTCGCACAGTCTGATTATGTGAAATAAAAATTCAAACGCAAATCTACTGTACATTTATCATACGCAATAGTTTGCATTTAATATACATATAAAAAAAACTATGAATTAAGTTTACGTATATATATTTTATTTTGATTTTATTTGAATTGATTATTAATTAAGGAAATAGAAGCCCATAATGTTAACATCCGATTTAAATTTGATCATTGTAATTAAGAATCTTAACATAATTCTTTTACAAAATTCCATTTTCCTAAATGCTAAATAAATTATTAAAATGTCTTAAAATAGAAATAAATAGCTGTAATAAACGAATCTCTATATTATAGCATTTATAATTTTGTGGGCACACAGAAGTCACAAACCAACCGATTTGGAGTAGAGTTTTGTTTTTTATGCTCTATAACTATCAAAATATTAGGTGAAGCATCAATCTATTGTTTGCATGATTGAGACCATGAATTGTTTGTGATAACCAACTGCTTACTTTCCTTATATTCTGTTATCTATGAACATAAAATAATTAAAATATATATAGTAATAAAACAATGATTCATTTTATTTTGATTTACTTATTATTAATAGACAATTGTATTGAAATTACTTTTCTTAAAACAAAAAAAAATAAAAATGTTGACTTAAAAGATAATTACAACGTTTATTAAACAAAGCAGTATACTAACTTTAAATTTGTAATTTTGCAATAATTTTAATATTTATTTTTAAATATATGGTATACATTTTTCATAATTTTTTAGTGTTTTAAAGATTCGCTTTGAAAGATTTTAGAAATCGCACATTTTTGAATGAAAATTATTGGCAGTATTTACATAATATTTTAAAAATAACAAAATATTTAAAATACACATCACTTTAAACTAAGAAATAAATACAAATTTTATAACTAATGATTTGCAAATTTATGTATATTAATTATGTAAACATTATTGCATTTTAATTATTTTAAATAAAAGTGCAATTGAAAAATTAGAACACACAAAAGGACGTTTAAAAGATACGAATAGCTTGAATTACATGTTTTTAAGCCATATTTTTTAAAAGGATTGATAGTAATTTACTTAAATGTCATTAAAATATAAATAAAATGATTTTTATTAGCATAAGTTTAAATTTATATTCCGAAACATATTCAAAGAAAATTACTTTTGAAAAATGAAAAATTTGAAGGCATGTTGTTCTGATATACCATGAAAAATATCACAAGCATTCACATATTATTTCATCATTTAAGTAAGATCTTTTAGCTTAATTATTAAATAAATACAAAAAAGTAAACAGTGAACATTTCTTTTATATATATTTTTAAATTGAAATATATTAGTCTTAATGATGGCTTGTTAAATTGTTAAAATCGAGTACCCATTTCACAATACTCAACTTTGAAAAACCGTGCTGTGATCACGACGTTCCAATAAAGTAGAAACCTGATAAAATGTATCTTTTGTACTAGTGGACTCAAGTGAACAGGTTCGGCGTTTCTTACATATTAATATCTTGCAACAATTTTGAACATTAAGTTACAGTTGCGTTGAGTTGTTGAGATCAGCACAAGTATGCAACTCTAGAAGGTTGAACCAGAATCTCTGCACAAGGAATAGCAAGCAATATTACTGTATTACTTTCCGGTGTCTTGTTTGACCGGAAAGATAATATTTTCTGCTTCTGTTCCTATTCACATTGTAAGAAAATACACACAAATGTACGTTTAATCTATCTATTTTTCATATCGATGTCAATGAGATGTCTTTTCACTCTAAATCGACAATGTTCTACATTTCTGAAATTCACATTTTCCCCTACCTCGTACCATTTACATCGAAATACGAAAACTAACTCTGCATTTTCCAACGGTGTGGCGAAGTGAGTGCTCCACAGCATTTACCTCAGATTATTTGCAGCAGTTGTTTCAAAAGTAACAGAGTAATGTAAAATTATTTATTTATACTTTTAATATATATATATATATATATATATATATATATATAT
>JAPDSC010147182.1:140217-166364 GCA_026290005.1 Latrodectus geometricus
ATATATATATATATATATATATATATATATATATATATATTAAAATTATTAAGTTGTAAGACTAATATACGAAGTTAAACTTCATCTTCATAATGTTTTATACATATTTTAACATTTTGTTTTTAAATATATTTATTAAATAAAAGTTGTAAAAAAGTAAACATTTTATAGAAGAAAAATTAAATAGTTAATGCTTTCTTTTATACAAAGAATTTTTGACAGTGTGCAAAAAATCTTTTACCAAAAGTGGTTCAATTAATTGAAACATATATCATTTCCTTTATTCTGTACACATATAATATTAATTTTTCTTAAAAGGAAATATACAAATATAGAAATTAGATACAATTGTAACCTAATTTTTTATTTTTAAAAGTTTTCCATTATTTTGCAATAAATAAGTTTGAACAAAAAGATATTTATTCACTTTACTTGGCATCAAAATAAGTAAAACATCAAAATTTAAGAAGAAATTTTCTTTTACGAAATCTTTGATTACAAAATCTAAAAAAAAAAAAAAAAAAAAAAAAATGGAATCCAATCCCTCAAATACTTATTAAATTTTATATATTTATGAATAGGTTCCGTAAAATTATAACTTTTTCTTTATTATTCCTTATCTCCACTGAAAATAAGATACTTAATAAAATATTCAATTATTTCCAAGAACATTACTCGCTTTCTTTATGCATTCCTAATTTTATTTAAAAATGTTTTCACCAGTTTTGGGAAAAATTTTATTAAAGTTGTTTTCGAAAATGTAAAATGTCATTTATTCTTCTGTATTTTAAGTGATTTTTTTTAGAATCTAAATAATTATATTGTTGATCTAAAAATTGAAAAAAGGAAAAAAAAACGTTTAAAATAAAGTATTAAATTGATATTAAGATTTCATTTAATATTATATACATTTATGTAACAATAATAATGCTTAGCGCGAGAAATACAAACATTATTATGTTTTTAATATTTTTATATCAATAAAAGTATACAAAATTTACAAATATAGAAAATTTCAATTTTAGGATTATTTTTTATACTTCAGATATGATTTTCTCGACGCACTAACATTACGGTTGAAAATGAAAGTAAAGTTAACTCAAACATGTATTAAGACATTTTTATAATTTATATTAAAATTGCGCAAAAAATGTGTCATTGATATCACTACTAAGTAAATGTCTCTTTATATTAATACTGTAAAAGTTTTAACATTATTACTCAGTATCTATTAAAATGTTATTAGTTTTTACTTATCCATTTTTTTTTACTTTAACCAACAAAATTTATTTCAATATTGAAATGTGCTATAAGGTATTTCATAAAATCACTGAAGTTAGAGTTTATAAAAATATTATGTTACAAATTTATATGTAGTAAATGTAAACCATTAATTTATAAAAATGTATGTGTTAACATAAATTTTATTCACTAAATAAGATGAAATTATAAATCATTTCAGAATAAAATATGTAAGAACGTTATATATCTAATTTTCTTATTATTTTACCCCATTTTCTTCTAAGATGTTTTTACACGTTGGAAAGTAAGTGTCTGTAATGCTTTAGAGAACTGTCAAGCTATAGATAGTTTAAAAGATTTTAAGACATATGTATTGTTATTGAATGACAAAAATGATGTCTTGAACTTTACCAGTAACTAGCAATCGTTATATATCCCTCGGTTTGCTTATGTTTGCTTATCACTCAACTGTGTCTTTTTTAGCATAAAAGGCTAATTAGACCAGGTCAGCAGTTTAAAGTGCAATTGGAACAACTTCAAACATCCGTAGAACACAAACACACGAGTTGTTATTCAAGACCAAAGGCAAGAGTGCTGACCGTTCGACTGCCAATTCGGCAGTGCATCCATGTAAATAAAATATAATATTTTAATAGAAAATTACATTCCTTGACTTTTGAGTTTCTTGCTTTTCATCCAGTTGTCATAAACTGCAATCTAGAAAATTTCAATAGCATTTATCGTCACAAGTACAAATCTTTCAATCGGTGTAAAATCACGTATCTAAAAATAATTTTGGTGCATAATATATGTTGTTACACTCAATCATCCCAGTTTATTCAATCTCAAGAATTTAGCTAAGTTCAATACTATTAATTGAAACAAATATTGCAGATATTTAAATGTAAATAACTTATAAGTAGTATTGAAAACAACTCAACACATATTATAACTATACAATATAAGTGGTTACGTTCAATCATCTCAGTTATTTTAATATCCAAAAGTTAGTTGAATCTAATATTCTAAGCTGAAAATAATTATTACACATATTGAAATGCAAATTACATATAAGAAATGAAAACAAAGTATTTTTTAATGATCACTATGAAGACAAATATTATAATTTAATGTAAATCTTATGCTATATTTCACTGCAGTTAAATTCCTAAACAATATTTTGTTGTTTATATAATTTATTATTGATTTTTTTCACCAATTGTAAACCTAATTTGTCAAAATTTTATGTAAATAATTATGTCAGTATTATGAAATGGAGAACATTTTTTAATCACAATTAAAATGTTTCTGAGACTGACATTTATTACTAAACCAATGCAGTTCTATATAAATAAACATACCTTTATATGATAAATAGTGATTCCAAGCATTAAATTCTAATCAAGAATGAAACATTATGCTCTAATTATTAAAAAGACCATACACCTGCTTAGTGGAATAATTAAACTGTCTGGTAACGAGAAATTAGTCATTTAATGCATTTTCTTAAAGAAAATTAAATTTCCGGCACAAGATACAGATTTGGTAAATTTTAAACTACGTATCCAATTAAATTATGTAATGTTTGCTTAATTAATAGAGTTTAAAATGTAAACCTTTATAATGTAATGTAAAGTTACCAATTATATTAAATAAGGATATATATAATAAAATAATATACATTCGACATGCCGCACATAGTATTCCACTTGTGTTAGAATGTCTAGAGCTTCTTACTCTCTTAAACGTGTAAGGAGTTTTAGAAAAATCACATGTTATAAATATTTTAAAATTGCTACACCAGGAAGAAATGCAGATAACAAAATGATATTTATTGGACGCATATATAATACGAGAAATAACAAGTGATTAAATTTTCAAAAAATTTGGCTGGATAGATCCTGAGAAATAAGCACCCAGAAAAACAACCTCTGGCAGTAATAACAGCAGTTATACGCCTGGGAATTGAGTCAAACAGAGATTGGATTGCTTGTACAGGTACAGATGCCCATGCAGCTTCAACACGATGCCACAGTTCATCAACCGTAGTCACTGGCGTTTGGTGACGAGCCAGTCGCTCGGCAACCATTGATCAGACGTTTTCTATTGGTGAAAGATCTAGAGAACGTGCTGACCAAGGCAACAGCCGAAAATGTTCCGTATCAAGGAAGGTCCGTACAATACCGGCAACATGCGGTCGAGCTTTATCCTGCTGAAACGAAGGGTTTCGCATAAAGGGAAGAGCCACGGGTCGAAACACACCAGAAATGTAACGTGCCCTGTTTAAAGCACCGTCAATGAGAGCAAGAGGTGACCGAGACATGTATCCAAAGAAACTCCATACCATCACGCCAGGTGATGGGCCAGTATCACGATGACGAATGCACGCTGCCAGTATGCGTTCACCACGATGCCGCCAAACACGGATGAGACCATCATGATGCTGTACACAGAACCTGGATTCATCTGAAAAGATGACGTCTCGGCAATCGATCACACAGGTTAGTCGTTGATCACATCATTGAAGGCATTCTTGTCTCTGACGCAGCGTCAAGGGAAGCCGCAGCCATGGTCTCCGAGCTGAGAGTCCCTGCTGCTGCAAACGTCGTCGAATTGTTCGTGCAGACACTTGTTGTCTTCCAAACGACCCTGTTTCTTGACTCACGGCTCGTGACGTGGTTGCACGATCAATTACGGCTATGCGGATAATATGCCTGTCTTCTCGGCTGCTAGTGATAGCTGGCCGTTGAGATTCCGTATTACGGTCCTGAACCCATCTATTCCATATTCTACTAACAGTCATTGAATCTCGACCGACGCGAGCAGCACTACTGCGATAAGATTCACCGCAATCCCGGTATACTACAATTAGACCTTTATCAAAGTCAGGAACGTGCTGGTACGCATTTCTCCTTCTTACACGAGGCATCACAACAACTTTTCTGCAGGCAACAACGTTCAAATGCAATTTTTGTATGAGGAACCGGTTGAACAATTTCCTCATTTAAACACAATGTAGGTGTCGCTATTGGCACTTGCTTTGTTTGAATGCGCTGAAAAGCTAATCATTTGCGTATCACAGCACCTTCTTCCTTTCGTATAAATTTCACGTCTGTAGCCTTCTTGGTGTAGCAAAATTTGGAAACTAGAATTAATTATTTTCGCAACTAAAATATCTATATAGGTATTTTATTTAAAAGAAATAATCCTATAGTTTTAAAAAAATTTGAAACTAAATAAAATTGAATTAATTTTTACACATTAATAATTCTGCTCCAAGGAGAAACAAAGCATTAAATGATGAAAATACATTAGAATTTTTAAGGGAATAATACTTGTTCTAATAATGGAATTATTATTCATGTTGTTTTCACTATTCAGTTCAAAACTATAACTTCGATATAATTGTTAATTTCTTTTAATCAGAAAGTGCAAATCTCTTGAAGTGTGGCTATTTAAGAAAACAATGTGTACATAGTTTTAAACTTAAACATTTGAAGTAAACTCCTTAAACAGAGCAATTTGTAAAAAAAAAAAGAAAGAAAAAAGAAAAAGAAAAAAAAAATTACTCTGCTTTCTGTTTTCTGACTGTTAATTTTCTGCTCACAAGTGAGTTGTTTGTGTATGAAAATTAAATATTTACTATTATGTAGTGTTGTAGGAAAATATAGAAATGATAGGTAAGTTCAAATTTTATTTTTAAACTTAAAGTCATTTTAGATTATTTATTTCATTAATTATTAAACTGTTTGAAAAAATATTATTATTGGTTTTACAAGGAATATTATTTTACAATCTTATAATATAATCATGTATTTGTGTTTCAATAAGTACATTTAATCTATCACATCACTTATTTGTCCCTTTGGTAATTTTATTTAAATTAATGTTCTCACTTTAAACATCATGAAAGAGACTTTCGTCGCGATTGGATCGAATATGAATGATTATAAACTTTCGCAGAAACTTCGGAAAGGCTATTAAAATTCCTTATTTTGGAATCGTGGGAATAACATTCCAAAGCACCTACATTTGGCTGCTGAAAAGGCTTCCAATAACATCCGTAACTGTAAGAGGCCGCCATCAGTATTATCGATGAAATACAGCAGAGGATGCTGAGGAATTTATCACTTCGAAACTGTGTGGCAATAAAAGCATTTCCCTTCAGGAATTCGAATCGATGTTTTTATGACATTATTGCTATGTCGTTAATAACGGATCGTAAAAATTTTAGAAACACTTTCCTCTCCCGCAAAATGTAAAATTAAACTGTTGAGTCTAAAAAAAGAATATAAAACTTGCAATTTACAAGAATTAGATGTGTTTTTTGAGGAAACAAAAAGTCGAAATTAAGTTAAAATGTTTTTGCATCATAAATTCAAAGGCATTTTTTATTTGGTTCCATAAAATTTGGGACTAAATAAGATATAAATTAGAAATTAAAGACTGTGAAATTTCATTCTTTAAAAAATAACTTAATTTTAAATATTGAGAAAAGAAAGCTATGAATGAGTTCCTTAAATGAAATGTTGATAATTTTTTTTTTACATTTTAATTACTTATACAGCAAATTGTCAAAAATATTCAACTATTTATTATTCAAAGAATATACATAGTTGTATCGCATCGTACTAGAGAGTATGCAGACATTAAAAATTATCTTTAGAATTTAAAAATATTTTAATTATAGCAGTTTGCTTTACCATTTTTTTTCTACAGAAAATTTTACTCTTAATTTTATCAACTTTCTAGTTTTTTATTATAGTCATCTGATATCTGGGAAGAAAATATAGACAGTCATTTATATTCAAAGTTATATGTTACGTATTTATAGTTTATTACTACACTTATCATTTGTAGTCTAAATATTTTTTCACAAATTTTGATAACAAAATCTTACTGGACAAAATATTTTAGAAATGTTTGAGAGTGTATTTTAGAAATGTTTTCATGAATAATAAGTATTTCAGCTGAAATTGTGAAAAATATCTCATTAGTAATTAAAAGGAATAGAAGAGTTTAGGTGATCATAAAAAGGCTTTAGAAATCAGGTTTGAAATTTAATTCTATCCGATATATTGATGTTTATAATTTTTTTAATTAACTTTGTAAAACAATGGAGAGTTTTTATAGTAACTTTATTAACAGCTATAGTAAATTCTAAATTAAATATTTTAGTAAATACATGCATGGTATAGCTAATTAGTAGTTCAGGAATCAGTGAAAATTAGATAAACGAAGAAATCCAGTAATATGACAGTTTATTAACAGGCAATATTAACCGCCTAATCAAATGGCATTTAAAATATGATTCCACATTTTAAATAATTGCTCTAAGTCTGAAAGTATTTACTATAATTATGTTGAATATTTTAATTGTTTTAAATGCATATATAAAAATTTTGTTATTTTAAATTATACATTTACTGGGAAATTAATACAGTAAAGCATTTCTTAATATGTTATAAAAAGAAAAGCACACTTATAAGCAAGGGAAATTCTGAATCCACGAAAGTCTTCGTCTTGGAGACATCTCGGTCAAGTCTTCTTTTTAATTGCCTTAGTTGATACCGTACTTAAACTGTAATTGCGGAGAAATATTCAAATTAGTCTCCGTCGTGCTCCGGGAGGAATGGAAGCTAAGACAAATTAGTGGCACTCATAGAAGTACCGTAGTTTGGGAAATAATTTGTAAGTGAGTAGTCTTAGTTAAACTATGTTTATATCAGTTCGAGGCTATAGGGCACACAATGTTAACTCCTTTAAAGAGATATTCAAATGTTCTCAAGAATAGGAGTTTAATTTAAGAGATTAAGTGAAATGAAACATTTAGCGAAGTCTTATCCCTTTGGAGAGTAAAAAAGTGTTAGTTGATGTACTAATATTAGAAGTTCATCAAAGGTTTAAAAGTTGCACTTTTTATAAAATACCCAAACAAGAAACGAATTATTAACAAAGATGCATTTTAATTTCTGTACCTCATAAACTTAGAAGTCTAAGGTACATAAATGTACACTGCGAACTTCTTCATAATAAAAGAATATATTTTACTAATAAAATCATCGTGTGAAAAGCATCCTTTACTGGATAAACATAGAAACAAAACATCTTCAGAAATGTTTACTTCATTTAAAATTCAATGATATTTGTTAACAAATATTCATAATAACATCTTTATTTATAACTTAAGTTGATAATGTCAAAATGTATACTTGAATATTGAAGATGAGAGAAACCTTATAAAATTTTATGTAAATATGCTCGCATTTTTGTTATACTCGTATTATTGATATAGAGTTCTGAGAAAATATATAAGCTAATTTTTTATTGATAAAAATGTTGAAGACAGATTGATATTATTTTTATTCATCAGAAAAAGATAGATCAATCTTGTTAATATATAATAGCCGAGTGAAATACATAAAGACTTAGAGGCCTTTTGATCCTTTACTAACGATGACAAATGATTGAGGAAATAGTATTTAAAAAAATAGATCTAAACATAAAATGTGTCTAAAAATGTTGTATACTGGTATTCATAATTATCCTACATATGTTATTTTTACATAACATATACATTTAGACTGTTAGGAATCCATTAAGACTCATCTTTTTAGCATTCACTTTCGAGTACCTGCAGTCAATTGAACAACAAAATGTATGTCATAAATATACAAATCAAAATATTGGAATACAAAACAAATGTCACATTTTCCATCTCTATTGAATATTTTTATAAGTAAAGCATCAGGAATACAACAACATATAAATAATTCTTACTTATGTTTTTCTATGAATAGGATTTTGTTTTCTATGAATGTTTATCAGCATTCCTCGAAATTTGTATGTAAAAATGTCTACATATTTAAGAATATTTTTTCGATTGAATGTAAATTATTACAACTAAATCATTTACCAAAAATAATTATGGAATTATGGAATCATAACATAAAGAAATAAATGTAGATGTGTCATCTTTTCTAAAATTTATTTAATAATATGACACTGTATCTTAAACAATTACTTAATTTCATATCAGAAATAATAAATTACAGATTTATAAATACAATTAATTTATAATTAGAATTTTAAAAGAAAATATTTTTTACAATGATTTTTAAGATATAAGTCTTATAATATTGTTCAAAAACATGTTAAAAATATCAATATTTAGCTACTTAAATCAAATAACTTAGGAAAACTCTCAAAAATTTACACATTAAAACATTATTACTTTGTGCATTATACACCTATGATTTTCTTTAATATATATAAAAGAAAACAATACCGAAATATTTTCAATTTCCAATGAATGCAGAAAAATATTTTGATTTATTTCAAAGAAAAGAAGGACAGTTTGAAAGAAATGATATTCAATAACGTGACTAGATTTACGGTAATTTAAAACTATTCTTTTTTCTTTGATTTCTGATATGAAACTGAGTTTCAAAGGAAAATAAAACTGGATAAAGAATTTCCTTTCCTTTCCAAGAATATACATTTATATTTATGAGTAATTTGAAACATTTTGAATAATCTGTATGTAACTATCTGAATTTCTGCTAAATAAAATAAATAATATTTATTTAAATTTGCTTAATTAAAATTATTATAACACATGTCAAATATCATGCTAAGTCTTTCTAAATATTAATTTTTACATAGAATTCAAAATTTAATTCAATTTGAACTGAATATTTTATAAGTATTTTAGGCATTTTATAACTAATGATTTCAATGCTTCAAATAAATCAAGTTTACAGTAAAGTAATTAAATTATCATCTAAATAACTTCTTCAAAATAATGATATCTCATATAGCAATATTTATGATATTTAGTTCAATTTTTTAAAATTTGAGATAAATAAGATTAAAAAGTAATTTATTGATAAAAATAAGACCTAAACATTTGACGGTATTAAATGATAATATACTTTAAAGAATTTTAAATTTCGAAATAATATTTTTGATTAGATACCTTAATGACAATGATTTTACTATGATATATTGAATTTTAGTTTTAAATTTTAGAGTGAGAATATTTCTTACTTAATACGTTCCATTCATTATAAGCAAAACAATTATCAATCAAAAAACAATAATAATATTTAAATACATTATAGAAATACCGTAATATATCACTTAACACAGTTTAACTATGTAACTAAAACTAAGATTTTTTATTAATAAAAATTGATGTTAACTTGCTTCAAATACATAAACTAATACGTCAATGTAAAAAACAGAATGAATAAAGTAAAGATATGAAAGTAGGTTTTTATATCCAAAGCCAAAATCTTCTCCAACTTTTACTTAAGAATCATTAAAATTATCTTTAAATAACATCTTAAAATGCTAGTCATATACATTCGAAAAACAAAGTGAAAAATTTTGCATAATTTCAATTTACTTTTACATAGTATTTATTTACATTCTTTAAGAAACTACAACTCATTGTTGCCTTTGTTTGAAAATCTCCTATATTCAGTATGCTGTTCCAAAAATGCTAACCAGTTTACTCAATTTTCTTTATTTACAGTTAGCCATAAAGGAAGAGTTAAGCCGAAGTTAACCGCATGTTAGCAGTCGTAACGCGCTAGACCTAAACATCTACATGAAAGCTGTTTTAAACCTTTTTGCAAAGTGAATACAAAAGAAGTTACGTAAAGTTCACTTAAAATTAATAATGGATTACTTTTTCCCCAATATATATATATATATATATATATATATATTTAAGCAGGTGTGTGTGTGTGTGTGTTCATACATATTTGTAACGAGTTTTTACAGATAAATAATTAAGTTAACATAAATATTTTGTTTTCTAATAGATTCAATATGATAGCCCTTTCTCTGAACTATCATATTACATCCAAGTTTCCCCTGAAAAGTTATAAAATATCATTGGCTAAATATCATCACTGAATCATCCAGTGTATTGGGATGCTGCTTATAAAGAGCTTATTCTAAAATTCCAAAGTACACAGTAATCCATGGGTGAAACATCAGAGGAATTGGGTGAGATGCATTTGAAAATGGATAAGCTTCTGTTCCAAGTTCATTTTGTAATTTTTGTAAAATATAGGAAAGTAGATTTAGGTATAATTTTAGTTTTATCTTGATGGAATTTAAGACAGTAAGATTTATTTGGATAAAGAAATGGAATTTGGTCTTGCAAAATAAGTATTAAAGCATAGTTCAAATAGTAATCTGAATTAATTTGAACATTTTTTGCCTGCTTTATTTATTTCAATTTTTTTGTAATAGGAGAATTCAGTAATAACTATAAAAACTCTTGAAAAACGTTCCTTACTTTATTTAAACTAACATAATTTTTTCTTTCTTCGTTTCAGGAGTAAATTATCTTTTTGGTTTGCAGTTTCAGATTAATTTATCAAAGTTTCATCAATTGTAACTAGATGATTCCATTCTTTACTAGCCAAATAAGTTTATTTCAACAATTTTCATATAATCTTATGTGGAAATACATGTTTCGGTATTAGGAGGTACACTACATGATTTTTTCTGTTCACAATTCAAACAGAAAAGTTAAAATAATTTGCACAGAATAGTAGTATTTCCTTTAAAATAAGGAATACGACTTTTAATTTAATACGAGGTTGTACATTCCATTGTTTTTCATGCATTTTTTTTTTTTGTTGCCTTTTTCCCAATCAAATGTTAAATTACACTTTTTTCCTTTCATATTAATTATGCCACTCATTTTACTCGAAGAAAAATTAAATCTATGATTTCCACATTTCTTTTCATAACTGAATAAAGGTATTTTTTTTCGTATTTTGCAAAAGTAAAGCCTTCGATTCATTATTTATTTCTCAGTGACATAAGCAAAGAATATGTTAAATGCTGAAGATGATAATTAAGCCCTACAACAGTTTGATCACAATTACATATTTATTTTTAAATTGAAATTTAATTCCATGAAGAAAATTAAAATCATTACAAAAATGTGTGAAAATCCTCTGTATTAGCTTTTTTGACTGAAAAATATTTGAATCATGTTTTTACAAAAATTGTGTTCATGAAATCTTTACTTTAAATGAGAAATGAGTGCAAATTTACGAAACACTTTTCAGAAATTGAAGAAAATAAATAATTTCCAGGAAAACAGTGTGCATATATTCTTTCTTGTACTCATATCAGTAAACTGAAGCCACCAGTTTGGAGTTCGTAAATTTAGAACAAGGTACTAAGTAGAAGATTCCTCAGTGTTCGATCTGCCCTCAGAGGTATCATTTACCTTAAAAGAAATTGCAACGACATCCTATTTAATGCTTCTTTAGTAACTACGACGGATCATTGTTTCAGTCGGAATTCGATATCAATAATTTCTTCTAACATGGGCGATGGTTTATTATGAATTTGTTGCAAGTTTTGATACCGGTTAATTCAAATAACTTCCAATAATGTGAATGATGCCCTTAACAATGATGTATTTTTAAGAGTAAACTGAAACCACCTTGGTAGGAGTAGTTCAGAATTTAGAAGAAGGTTTCAAATCGAAGGTACCTCAGTGCTTGATCTGACTTCAGAGGTATATTTTCCCTTAAAGTAAATTGCAACGGCATTCTATATGATGTGTCAAAATGTTCTATAATACACTACTGGCCATTAAGATTGCTACACCAGGAAGAAATGCAGATAACAAAATGATATTTATTTAAAATGATATTTATTAATATATAGAAATATATTATACTAGAAATAAAAAGTGATTAAATTTTCAAAAAAATTTGGCTGGATAGATCCTGAGAAATCAGTACCCAGAACAACCACCTCTGGTAGTAATAACAGCAGTTATACGCCTGGGCATTGAGTCCCACCGAGATTGGGTTGCATGTACAGATACAGATGCCCATGCAGTTTCAACACAATGCCACAGTTCATCAGCCGTAGTGACTGGCGTTTGGTGACGAGCCAGTCGCTCGGCAACCATTGACAAGACGTTTTCTATTGATGAAAGATCTGTAGAACGTGCTGGCCAAGGCAACAGAAGAACATGATCCGTATCAAGGAAGGTCCGTACAATACCGGCAACATGCAGTCAGGCATTATCCTGCTGAAACGTAGGGTTTCGCCGGGCTCGAATTAAGGGTAGAGCCACGGGTAGTAACACACCAGAAATGTTACGTGCCCTGTTCAGAGCACCGTCAATGCGAACAAGAGGTGACCGAGACGTATATCCAAAGGAACTCCATACCTTCACGCCAGGTGATGCTCCAGTATGACGATGACAAATGCACGCTGCCAGTGTGCGTTCACCACGATGCCGCCAAACACGGATGCGACCATCATGTTGCTGTACACAGAACCTGGATTCATCTGAAAAGATGACGTCTCTCCATTCGTGCGCCCAGGTTAGTCGTTGACCACACCATTGAATGCGCTCTTGTCTATGACGCAGCGTCAAGGGAAGTCGCAGCCATGGTGTCCGAGCTGAGAGTTCATGCTGCTGCAAACGTCGTCGAACTGTTCGTGCAGACACTTGTTGTCTTCCAAACGACCCTGTTTCTTGACTCACTGCTCATGACATGGTTGCACGATCCATTACGGTCATGCGGACAATATGCCTGTCTTCTCGGCTGCTAGTGATAGGTGGCCATTGAGATCCCGCATGGCGTTCCGTATTACCGTCCTGAACCCATCGATTAAATATTCTGCTAACAGTTATTGGATCCTTACCGACGCGAGCAGCAATACTGCGATAAGATAAACCGCAATCGCGGCACGCTACAATTTGACCTTTATCCAAGTCAGAAACGTGCTGGTACGCATTTCTCCTTCTTACACGAGACACCACAACAACTTTTCACCAGGCAACAACGTTCAAATGCAATTTGTGTATGAGGAACCGGCAGAACAATTTCCTCATTTAAACACAATGAAGGTGTCGCTACTGGCGCTGCTTTTACTAAATGCACTGAAAAGTTAATCATTTGCATATCAAAGCACCTTCTTCCTTTCGTATAAATTTCACATCTGTAGCATGTCGCTTTCTTGGTGTAGCAATTTCAATGGCCAGTAGTGTAAATATGAAAGATCTGCAGTTAAGTCGGATTTTGATATCAATAACTTCCAATAATAATATGAATGATGTATTTACCAACAGATCTAATATGAATTTGATGCAAGTGATTTTAGCGGTAAATATGATGATATTTTCCAATAATGTGAATGATGATACTTACCGACCAGGTCTATTGTGAATTTCTTAAAAATAATGTTACATGAAATATTACATATTCTGAACATAACTACTCATATTTTTGCTCTTATTCAAAATGTTTAATACTGTCATCATGGCTTTGATAAAAACGAGATATCCTTTTCCCTATTTTACCTTTTTCGGTGTATTTTCAATAACAGACTTTTTGTTGAAGAGAAAACAATGTTAAATGTCTTATGAAAACATTTAAATTATCTTAAAAAGAAGACGTACAGATTTTGAAGTAAAATTCCTCTAATATAGAAACTTCATGTAAATATTAATTTAAAAACTATCAAAATGCTAAATTTATAGAATATGTTAATATTATATATTTAATAAGAATAATTGTTTATTCGTAAATTATCAAAATTTATTCAAAGAATCGTAAATAGATGTCCCTCATATGTGAGTAAATGTCAATGAAATGCTCTTTATGCATGCAACATATATGTGCACGATATTTAAACATATTTTTCATTAGCGAAACTGTGCACTGCTCATTAAAAGATATTTTTCTGTTACTATCTACAATATTTATAAAAAATAAATAGCTACGTAAAGAAAAGAAGGACTTATAAATCACTCTCAAAGATTATATTTAACAATTGTTACACAGATATCGAAAAGAATTGCAGTCATTGTCATAAAATATTTTAAATTATAAACTTTCACATCGATGATGAATATTCAATAATGCACGTTTAAATTGTTATTGAATATATTAGTTTTATAATACAGCAGTGTATAAAGCATAGCCTGAAAGTTTTGACTTGTCCATTCTTAGGTTTGTATCTAAATGTTCAAAATTCAAATCATTGTTTTCGTTTTCTGTTTAAATACATTTGAGAAAATTAACGCTGGCAAAATTAGTACCGAGGTTAGAGAAACAAAAGTAACAAATTATTGCAACCTTTAAGAATAAAATATAATTAACAAAGCATTTAAACTTAATAAGAATAAGAGTAAAACAAATATAATAAGATTAATTTACACATCGCGAAATTCATGATACATCGTGGAATATTTATTCCTTTTAGGAAATGTGAATGAAAAAGTAGTAATTAAACTTAAAGAAGGAACATGTTTATAAATAAAGTTTAATTGGAAATGGAGATTTTTTTAGCTTTCAGAATATAGACATGAAAATTTGTATCTGCTGAAAAGCATTTAATATGGTATCCTTTGAATATTTTAAACAAGTATAAAATAAACAACTTAATTTATTAATATAAACTAATAGTAGATACCAGGAACAAACATTAAATACACCCACGAATTATACAAATGTGAAATATTAAAGACTTAAATATAGTTATTTAATCATGTATTTGATGGGACTTTGTAAATTAGTTTTAAAATCATCAACTCGCTTCCCACCCTGTCTAGTGGTCAGCGTGTCTGACTGTAGAGGAGGAAATCCTGGGTTTGAATCCCGGTTCTGGCAGGGATATACTATCTCTCTCTCTTCTGTCTTTGCCTTTCCTTGTATAAATGAATTGTGAATGGTTGCCTATCCTGTGTAAACGGGTACCTATGGCACGTGTGTACTGATAAAGTCGCACTCCCAACCAAATTATGGTTCAGTTAGAAAAGTGGAACAGTGCACTCGATACTGCAAGTCTAGCTGACAAAGGACAATAATCATCAACTCATTATAAATCTCTGTGGCTAACATTTCATAACTATGACGATATAAAGAAATGGAAAAGTAGAATAGAGTAAAATACGTCATTAATAATTAAAAAATCGGTAGTTTTTCATAATTTTTATCACAATTAGGCATTTGTTATATTTATTTTGATACTTCCAATATTTATTTTTATTAATTGTATTGAAAATAATAATATCAAAGAAACATTCAAAAATGGAAGAACATTTCTGACAAATTTAGAAAATCTTATGTCAGATTTAAAAAAATATATATATGATTTCAATATTTATTTATGAATCTTTCACAATTTTTTTTTAATATTTAATGATACTAAAAATTCCTAATCGGCATATATAAAGTATTTATTATATTATAAAATATTAGAATTAACTATTACATAGTTCAAAAATATTTGGAGATCATTTTAATGAAAAGGTTTATCATTTTTTTTTTTTTTTTTTTTTTTTTTTTTTTTTTTTTTTTTAGTTTATCAAATTTAATGAATACAAGCAGTGAAGCCAATGTCTACTGTTTTATGAACGATATTTAGGAATTTCAAATTATATGTAAGAAAGTAAATTTAATATAATTATATGTGCTAGAGATCTTCGTATAATATTTAGCATACTGACTTAAAACACAAGATCTTTGAAATTTCAAACATTTACATTGTTTGAACTTCGTTTGAATGACAAGAGCATTCTCATTGACAATTGCTTTCAAATTTTAGATCTACTATCATGAGAAGTTTTTGAGCTCTTAATGAACTTTTAGAATAGAATTTATGTGTTAGTCATTTGGTAATTTAAGAGACAATTTGAACCTTCTTTATGTAACATGAAAAAATACATCAAATATTTCAGTTTGAATATTAAGAATTTTATACCGTATTTTTATACTCACATTTTATTGACGATATTAGCATTAAGATAGTATTTTTCTAAAGTTTACTTTTGTTAAGAAGCTATTAAATTTTTGATTTCTTACAAATAGATGGCACTGAGAAAACATCTCCCTTTATCGAAGTAGTTTATTTGGAAGAAAATTGATTTCGTTAAAATAGATATATTTACTTTTTAAAATTTGAATTAGAGAAAAAAAACATTAAAATTAATAATTTTTTTTAAATTCATACGTAGTTAATTTATTTTCCGTAAATTTATTGTGACATTTAAATAAGGATGTTATTTATTTTAAATGATCGTGTGAAGGATAATCAGGAATAGGTTAAAGAATATACATATAATACAGATGAAATACTATCTAATTTGCTGTCAAAGGATTGTGTGCGTAATAATTTTATATATCATATGACAACTTTGCTATTTATAAAAATTCTATGATTTGATCACTTTTCAATCATGGTCATATCAATCAATAGAGATTTTGAAATATATTGATTTTGCGTTGAGAAATTCTTTCTCACACTTTCTAAACTATTAGTACTAATAATTATATTAGTACTAATAAATTACCTAATTAATAATTATATTAGTACTAATAAACCTATTAGTACTAATATCAAGGTAGAAAACGCTCATTGTAAGTAGAAAAATTATTTGAACAATAATTCCTCTTTTTATGATGGAAAATGAGACAGAAAAATAAATGTCAGAATACTTTTTAAAAACGAAACACTAAAATTTTTTTCCTTCGCTTAACTGCATTCAAGATAAATATATAAGCTGTTGAATTAAATCATGGTTGTGCATGATTAAATATTCTACCGACAAACAATTGAGAGCAAAATTTCGGAACTAAGGAAAATAATTTATAATTCAAGAAAAAATATTATAATTTTGAAAAATTATTATCTACATTAAAAATGGATACAATAAAATCTGTAAGCAATTCTTAGAATAGTTTTTAAGAAATTCAAACTTAGAAAACTTGGATTTTATACATTTTGTTGTCTGGATTTTGGATGACTGAAGAAGCATAACAACAGGACAATTATATTTATATTATTAAGTTTAAATTTGTTATGAGATTTATATAGATACACGTGTGTTTTCATATTTTACATACATAAATTAAGTATACAAGTTTGACTTTTAATTATATCTTAATATTCAAATATTTTATATTCATTGAAAAAACTCACTAAAATACACCTAATATTTTAAGTAAAAACCTTAAAAATATTTTTCAATTTGAACTTCCAAACATATTTTTATTTCATATTTATCTATTTTTTAAAACTAGTTTAAAATGTAAATTTGGTTTCAAAATATTTGATTCAGATATCAAAATTCAATATTACATTTGGTTTTATATTGACATTAGTTCAGTTTAATTTTTATATTTTATTATTAAAAGGGAATACAAGTAAAATCAATTTCAATATTTCTAACTGTTAATAATCCTTCACTGTATTTGAACAATGAAATATTTGATGCATCATTATTTACATGCTAAATTATTTAGATAATTATTTGTTGACTATGGTTTTGCAGTATCCATTAAAGTCACTATTGAAAGGAATTTAATAACTTGTGCCCAAAAGAAAACAATTTTTAAGAGGCTAAATTAATCCTGTTTTGTTTAACAATAAAGAAGCATTTTGCTTGGGTTGATGTTTTAGAGTAAATAGGAGCAAATAAAATATTTGACTCATTTGAAATGATTCATAGCTTTATCCAATCGGTAATGGTGTGTGTGAAATTATTTATGATTGTATCATCGGTTAAAAGAAGAAAAGACCAAAAAAATTTTATTTCCTTCTTATCTTCTGTTCCTCATAATTTAGACCGCATAATGAAGGATGAAATATTTGATGCAGCATTATTTACATGCTAATATCACACTAAGCCCCTATGTAAGTGTATAAAAATATTTCTTTGCTTAATTTTTAAAAAAAGAATATTATTATAAACTGTAAATAGAAATTTTTTATAAATTGTAATATTCGTTAAATAAAATATTAAAACAAATCAAAATTGTATAATAGAAATTGATAATGTACACAATAAGTTCTAAATATATTTTTGAGATACATATTCTATACATACTCATCTCTTAAGCACAGTTTAAATTTATTTCGATATAAAATCTACTTCATAATAAAGTAAGTTTTTAAATAACTTGGATATTGATTTACCACTTCATGATTTATTTTGCTTGATAACTTATATGTTAAAAGAAACTTGCCATTTTTTTATTTTAAAATTAGTTAATGTATCAAAAGCATTTTAAGAATAAAGTAATGAAGAATTTTTGCACCCTTCTTTTGTAATTATTAAATAATAATTCAAAAATTAATTTTTTTTTATTTACCATTTTTTGATCATATGTATAACATCATTACATTAATATATAAAACGAATTCTTGATTGACATTGGGATTTGTGTTCTATCTGGTCGGAGATATCCATTTATTTTTTATAAACTTAGTCATATCAAACATTTGATGAAAAGTTTGTTTCCCTTCTGATATAGCGGGCTTAAAAAATGAGTTAAATTTGGCAAAAAATTTTAAATTCTCTGTGGTATTAAAAGTTGCTTCCAGACTATTAAGTAATATATTTGAAGGGTAAAAACCGATCACGCGAAAAAAATGTCAATGGCTTAGATTAAATCCTGATTTGTCTTCTGTTTAAAAAAAGCAAACTAGCAGTTAATAGTAATATATTACGTGATTTTTCATCTCCTTCTCTTAAGAAGATTATGTAATTGAATAGCGAAGTAATAAAAATTACAAAAGGAAAAGGAGCAAAAATTCCATTAACCGAGAATAGATCCAAATAAATGCAAATGAGATATTTCATTAAAACTTGAGTTTACGGATGAGCTCATGCAATACAATCATAACAGAAATAAATTGTGTAATGTTCAAAAAAGCTACTCTCTGAAATGGTTGATTTTACAGAAAGACATAAACAGAAAACAAACCACAAACAATCTATGATTGTATTTCAAGTGTTGCTTCTTTAAATACATTACATAAAATGAAGCGATGTTACAATTATAGAACAACAAGCGATATATTCGTTGCTATATTTTAAATATTCTTGATATTCTAGCTATGCGTAACCATATTTTACGTCAGGATTTACATAAATGTAACAGAAGAGTTTTTAATGATGTGCTGTATATGACTTTGAAAGAAGGTTACATCTATAGAATCTTTTCACGAGAAGAAACATGACTTAGGATCACACATTTTGGAATCCATCACTGGGGAAAATGCGCTTTAGGTCCCCTACTCTGCCAACTTGGCGAAGGTGTGCTGAGGGTCCCGTACTTGGTGGGTTTTCAAAAACGCTGTTGCCATGGCGATAATGGAATACGATTTTTAACGGTTTTAAACTAATAAGCAACCAATGAAAATAACCTATTTTTTAAACGGAAACTAATTAACGACCAATGAAAATGCTAAAAGAAAAAAACAATTAATGTGCATGCGTGAAAAAGCGCAAATTATTTCCTCCAGAGGTTGCCATAAAGAGCTCATTAGGTATAAAAACGTCTGGTTTACCACGCTTGGTGCATTTATCGCCAAGTTGGCATAGTAGGGGATCTAAAGCGCAGATTAAAGTGCATCACTTTCTATCTGACTGAACATTGAGTAACTTTTAGATAGAAGCTGCGTATTTGGTGTCAGTGGTATTTCCTAGGAGATACTCATTAGTGACATGTTAATAAAAAATGTTTACGAAAAGTCAAAGTGTAATATGGAGAAGCGTCTGACAACAGCGATCAGCTGATAAGTTGTACACACTATGCGGTGTTATATCTTCAAAACTGAATTAGAGAAGGTATAATACTTTAATCTCAGTCAAAAGTCCAGGAATTACCCAGTATCAAAAAATGAGAAGCAATTATAAGTTTAAAACTCAGAAATTGATGGGAAAGAGGCATCTCTGCTTTGTATACATCAATCATTACGTTTGACAAATGTGGACTTTATATAAATTTGGTGAATACAAGTTTAATTATATTAATACAAGTATAAATAGTAAATGAATTATCTATCTGCAAATACATACGTTTTTTCAGAGATGAATATTTGCAATAAAAATAAATGCTAATAAAACATGTAATTATCTCAATGTTTATGTTACCAGTATTCAAAAAAATTATAATGCCAATTAAATTCAGTTTTATTATATTTATTGATATATCCTAAAATTCTGCGTTAGTTTTGGGTAAAAAGTTGAAATTTGTGTTCATATTTCTTTTGGTATGTTCTTGTTTAAGCTTAAAATAATATTTGAGGAATATAGAGTCAATAGCATGCATGATTTTGTTTTATTTTATGTTTTATACTTTCAGAAAAAATAGTGCTTAGTTTAAAATATAAATTTAAAACTATTGTCACATGTTAAAATATCGAACATTTGATCCATTTGAAAAAAAGGAATACGATTTGAAAATTTTTTAGAGTGTGATTAGAGTAGAAGAGTCAAAGCACATTTAAATTAAAAACAAAATAAATAAAGCAGAAAGATTAGGACATTAATTTAATGTTTACCCTAACATTTTTTTTATTTGTTGTTTATTTGTTAACATCATTTTACCAGAAAATATTATGATGATTCATGATTTCATTGAGATTAAAATTGTGAAAATGTACATTTTTTTTTAGTTAATTTAATAAAGACAGTTCTTAACTCTCAAGCAAAACCAGATTTATGAAAGGAATTAGTGCATTTATTTATTTATTTGTGGTCAAATGTTGAACTGCTTCCAGGGGAATACATCATTTCAATAAATACAAAAATGTAGAGGGTTAAGTGCAATTGCTCTCTCATTAGGCGCACAGATTCATCTATCTGAATCAGTCAAGCTTTGCACCATCCATCAAAGTGAGTTAATCGACTCAGGAATTTCATCTGAGAATAGCAAGCTTGATATTAAGATTGATGGTCAGAGACAGGGGTTTAATCTCCCTCACTACTGTTTATTCATTTTGATGTGTTATCAGTATAATTGCCAATGCCGATAGTTTGAAGCAATTTCGTTTCCAGGGAGCAGTAACTTTTGTTATTAGGATAAATATCCTTTCTAGAAAAATGACGAATTGTAATTTAATAGATTTATTTTACATTTTGAGTCAAAGCATATTACAACTTCCTTAAATTATAAAACGACATACGGATATTCGAATATTATTTAATACAGATTCCATAGACATGCATTTCCTCTCTTTTAAGTGACAATTCATTAAAAAAGGTTTACTTGAATTTTCTACTTGCCATACTCTTTTAAGCTAAAAAAAAGTTCTTTTCTTTAATAAAAAGTCTAGTTAGTGTGCATAATGAATTTTCTTTGGAATGAATATATGCAAATAAGAATTTCAGAATATGCAACATGTCTTTAAGAATGTTTTTCCTGTTCATAAATCATAATGATGAATTGAAATGAAATCACTTTTTTTAAGAACGAGCAATATTTGATTAGTTTTGAAATTTAACAAGCAATTTGTTTTTGATCATTACATTAAATTAAAACGGAAAATATGATATTTGAATGTTATAAGGTCATTGCAACATATATCAAATCAATAATTTCTTAACAGAAATTATATTTTTCAGTCATAATTTTATGACATAATACCTTTATGTTTTATTTGAAAAAGGCACAGAGGAAGGAATATTGATTCAGAAAATTTAATGAAACAGATAAAATAAATTGCGCTTTTCAATGCAATAAATAAATGTATTAACAATATAATTCAATGATTTGCAACAAAAATAATGAACAAAACTTTGAAATTTTAATTAGTAATGTGATATAATTAAATTAGAAGGAATTGTTGCAAAGGTACTAAAGTTCTCTCCAGTCCGATTAAATTCAGTTTCAACAAATAGGGTACATTGGGGTTTGTGGAAAAATTTGCTTCAGCTTAGTAAAAGATTTCGAACCATATTCAGAAAATAGCGTTCGTGTGGAAGTATTCGAAAAGGATGCCACATAAGTGGGAACAATTTGAATGATCAATCCCTTGTATGCACATCTCTGCTTTAAAAAAATAATAAATAAATAAATAAACCCTCCTTGGATTCGATCATAACTGGGAATGAATTAAAGATTACATAAGAAAATATCATCAGGCGATGCATATAGTGAACACGGAAAACCCAGCCCGTTCACCTCTAAGTCGAAGTTGAGCCTGAATAAAGGTTTGTGTGTATAGCTGGACATCCAAGGACCAATACAATTTGAACTGTTGAAGCCAAATTAAAGGCTAATTTGGAGATGTACTGTCAGCTAAAAACAGCAAACGAAGAAAAGAAGTCGGGGATGTTCAATAGGAAGGATATTATACTGCTTCATGATAATATCAGTCCATTTGCTGCTTTGGGAAAACCTCAGATCTAGGCTAGGAATTTCTTTCCCATTCACCATACTCTGCCATCTTTCGATTATTACTTGTTTCTATCCTTACTAGATTTTGTGCAAGAAAAATATTCAAGAATGAATAAGATATCAGACAAGCACTGGTTACATTTTATGCTTCTAGAGATGAGGCATTTTTTTTTAAAAATGGGATACACAAATTTGCATCACACTGGCAAAAAGTGATGATTACAATTATATTCTTCAATAAAATTTATTCAAGATATGCAAAATTTATTCTTTTTTATTCTTTTTCAGACTTTTGTATTTATTAGAGTAGCTAATGTAATTATTTTTTAACATATATCTTTGAAAATTTTATTAAAATCATTGATTTAAAATTTATTAAAAATTGAAGAAGTATTTTCTACTTCATTTCATTGTTACAAAATGAAATAATGAAGTCACTTTCAGCTCGTTTTATGAGTATTTTAAAAAATAATTATTGATAGAACTTAATTTCATGTTGTGCCTTTACATTAACTAACTTATAGATTCTTGTATGATTTTTGTAAAAACACATTTTTTTTTTATTATTAGAAATTAAGTTTGTTTTCATTCTTCATTTAGTGATAAATTTTTAAATAGAGTGATTTTTCTGTCTGCACTATTTAAGAAACAAATTACTTAGCTAATAAGAGGCAAAACTTTTTAGCATAACTCTGAAATATTTGGCGAAGCATTTTTCGGGGATCAACAGACTTGTTAACTCTATTTTAACATTGTATTTCTATGCAAACAAAATTTATAATTATTAATAAAAAAATAAAAAAGATAATCTGTCGGAAATTGAAGTTACTTTATTTTTCTTACATTAATTTGTATATTTTGAAACAAAGTAAAACAATTTATGGATATTAAGTAGTGAACATTAATCATATGGACATTATACACACATATTATTGTTAAAGCAAAAATGTTATTAGACCGAAAAAAAAGGCATAAAGTATAAGCCAATTGACTGAAGAAATGAGTATAAATATTTAAAGATTGTGAAAAAAAAAGTATATTTTTTTTAAAATATAAACATTTGAATTCTTAATAAAGCATATATTTAATAAATATACTTAAATAACAAATATAGATTTTTAAGGAAAATCTTCTGTAAATTATTTGCTAAATTTTTCTTTTACAATTTTTCAAATAAAATGCCTTGAAGATATCGAAAGTAAACAATTTTTAATAAACAGTAATTAAAAATGCATAATTATCAGCAAACAATAGTTCAAATAAAATTAAAAATATTAGCCATTATGTTAAGCAAATCTTTGAACAAAGAAATTAAAAAATAAAGAGTTTAAACACCCCCATGAAACTTAGTTAAATCTATTATAATTTTAGACAGATATTCTTTACTTTAACAGACTTTATATCTTTTAAATTGCTAATTTTGAGGAATTAATGGATCGTGAAGTCTATCTTTTACATACATTTGATGGGTTAAAATAAGATAATTATATTAATATAAAACTTTATTTAACTGTAAGACACTGTGAATTATATTTTAGCATAACAATGTGACTTTTCAATTTAAAAGATTCTGAATTTTCTTTCTCTACATCGTATGTTAAATATTGACTCTAAGCTAATCTAAGACAAATATTATTCTTTTAACAAATTCCTTACCAGAAACCCAGCTGCCATTGAACAGTCTTGGCTCAAATTCTTTGCTTAAAATATCAGCAAGATTGATTCTATGACCTCTTCTACCAAGTCCTGTAGCCTCTGAAAGAGAATTTTAAAAATTTTGAAAGAAACATTGTAAAGAGAAAGCAGACACTTTATGAGATTTAATCAAATAAGTACAAACATTTTTTAAATTTAAAGCAATGATTATAATACATTATAAGACTAAATAATATTTGACATCAGTAAAAAGATGTAAATTAAACATTTATAATTAACTTTGAAATAAGCTGTAATTTGTATTATTACTTTGTTATATTATTCTATGGAAAAATGTATCGCTAAAAATATTAGAGAAGGACGAAGATCTATTTTACTTATTTATAGTTTAGATTTTGGCAACGATAATAAATGAATTTGTTTGCATTATGTCATACATCATGAAAATTAGTTAATTTTAATATTATTAATAAGTACAATGTTAAAAAATAAATCAATTATCCTTTATGGAACTTTTGTGCATTTTGAGTCATATATATATATATATATATATATATATATATATATATATATATATTTTAAAGTGACAGTGTTTGGAGCACCTTGTAGAGTGATCTAATAGCTGAAATAGCACCAAACTTATTATTTAGACTAATCAAGACATGGGAAAAGGATTCCATAAGAAACAATTTAATTCCAAAACCCTCCGCAAGGGCACTTGATGGCGCGCTGTTGTAGTTTACGAAAACGGGTATCAAAAAAATATGTAAGTGTGTGATGACAGCGCCAGTAATAGGGGCTATAAAAGCAAGTAGTAGACAGCTCCGACAAATGATCTTAGCTGAAGTGAACGAGCTCCAGTTGTTATACCTCTCACGTTACCGAAACGTATGTTACTGGTGAAGTTGTATTATGCGCTTCATATCCGAAGCATCCGCAACTCTTCGGGAATTTTGAACCAGAAAAAATTACGAAATGGGCCTTTATCATATAATGGTTTTAAGAAAATGATTAAGAAGTTCGAGGAAACAATGTCACTGACCATTCGCTCTGGGAGAGAACATTAACCAGTATCAGAAGATATAATAACTAATGTAGCAACTGCAATTGTCGAAGGATCGCAAGGAATCATTGCTGGTACTAGCAGTTGTTCACAGAATGCATGGTGTTATTTCTGAGAACAGTGCTCACATTAAATGTGGTGTAATTCCTCACCGGGGAAGTTAATGTAGTAAATAAACATTAATTATATCACTGTACGATTGTATGCGTTAGTATTTTCCTTTTCTCACATTTTATACATTGTAAAAGCGCCACAAAATGCCCTAGCCGCAATTTTTGGAAATATAGTTTTTTTTTTCATGAATCCTTTTTTTTCATGTCTTGATTAGTCTAAATACCAAGTTCGGTGCCATTTCAGGTATTTGATTACGGTACAGGTCGTTACAAACACTGTCACTCTAAAAAAGATCACCTTGTATATATATTAAACAAAAGGTGTTATTTAATTTTCAAAATAGTTTAATGCATTCATAGGAAGCAATTATTTTTGAAGAAAATTTTCAATTAATAAAAATTCAAAATTCTATAGAACATGTTTAATTTATATAGAACATATTTAATTTTTTTCAAAAACACATTAAATGCAGTATTTTGCAATAAATTAATAGCTTGCTAATGAAATAAATATTTAAAAGCTGAAATATTTTTATAACCAAAATATTATGTTTAAACGATCAATTTAAATCATTAAACACCATAAGAAATTTGTTGTTTTAAAGTAATCTTCCTGCTAATTTACGCAATAGTATTCTAAGACACAAGAAAAATGAGTCTCTGATTTGACAAATTTTTTTTTTTTTTTTTTTTTTTTTTTTTTGCTGCAATTTGAAAAATTATTTTTCTGCTGAAAGTAAAAAAAAAATAATAATAAAAAATTGCACTAGGATTGTTGTTGCACATTGTTTCGTTGAATTTTCAAGAATTTCATTAAATGAAATGAAATATTTATATATATTATTTGTTTATTGGATACATTGAAGATAAAGTAACCACAAT
>JAPDSC010147190.1:0-20157 GCA_026290005.1 Latrodectus geometricus
CTATATGTGTTCAATTTGTTCTCCATTGAGCTGCCCAACCTGTCTAGTGGTTAGGTAACTGATTACGGATGGGGAGGACCTGGGTTCGAATCCCGGCGCAGGCATGAATGTACCTTCTCTCTCTGTGTTTCTTGTCCTTTCCTCAGATGATGGATGAATGTGGCCCGCTCTATAAACGCGTTTGTGGTGGTGTGGCGTGGGCGATGCTACTCGTACCTCCGTGACTTGGTTCACAGGTTCCCACCGGGTAACAGTAAAATGAGTAGCAGTTTTTGGCATTGTTGCTGTAAATGGGCTAATGTACTTACTTGCTCAAGGGTTCCCGCCATTAGAAATAAAAAAAATGTTCTCCATTTACGTCAATTACGTGTTGAAATCTCATTGAAAGGTATTCAGTTGTAGAATGAAGAAATTCTTGAAGGATTTTACCAACAAAATGTGGAAATCTGGCTTTCAATTCAGATAGTCCAATTTCTTTTCTATATAAGTACGGTCTTTTAGAAGTCTTCACAACAAAAAATCCCAAGGATTTAGAGTGAACGAATGAATTAGACGTTTGAAAAGCTCTGAATTTTACATAATTGACCACAAAGTTAGTATGAAGCATTTCTTTGATTTGACATCCAATATAGAGAGTTTCTCCATCTTGCATAAAGACAGCGATTTACAAATCACTCGTGTAACATAGAAATGACGTGCTGTCGAAGGTGCTTTATAGTGCACTTGTTATCGTTGCCTTGAGTTGGGCTCAGTTAGTTGAAGCAGCCGCTTAATGGGATTCTTCGTATTTTAGAATAAGATATCTAGCAGAAGACTCCCTGATCTTTAATCAGAGGCATGATTTCACTATGTCGTGCTCTTTAGTTATAGCCCATTTTATGACCTTGAGGAGTGAGAATTTCAAAGAAAATTCGAAGATAAAATCAATAAATAAACACGCAGTCATGTAATCAGAATTAAATAGTTGTTGATGCGATACAATAGGAGTGAAGGACCACATATGCGGCAATACAGATTATTTACTCCTCCATAAAAAGAGAAACACAATTCATCTCAATATACATTTTTTAAAGGCCACAAGTTATCAATAGCCATTATGTCCAAATACCAGTAAGCAAATTCAATATGCATTAGGTAGTTCGGAAAGTCATTTCGTTTTTCCAACCTGAATAAATTTTTTCTAGTGTAAAACAACCATTTTATAAGTATGAAATCATGCTACGACCAGAAAGATGATAAAAGATATTGGACTAGTATTGACAATATACAATTCAATAAAATATTTATGTGCTATACGTTTTTTATTTTCATATTAAATAAAATAACTTCCCGAACAACCAAACATATCATTTTAATAGAAGTAAAGTAAAAATAGTTTTAATAAACTAATTTCTCTTAAACTTCGCGCTTTTTAAATTTAATAAAAAATATTTAATATTCTTACTTTCACTTCAAAAATATAAAATTATTTGCATTTTTCTTTAATACATTTACCTTAATTAAGCAGTTTGTTGCGATACATAATTTTTTTTAAGTATCATAACAGTAAAAGACAAATTTCAGGCAATCGTTGAAAAGATTCTGTGTATCCCATTGTTTTTTAGGAAAGGAAGGAGACTAAAGCTTCTTTATAAGAAATTAACTGTGTTGTTTAATTAAAAACTTTTTTAGAGTGAAAACTTAATTTAAAAAATGTATTACTTCTAACTTCCATTTTAAGAATACTTAAACTCAAAATATCATCGCGTTTTTTTCATTTTGCAGAAATTTTTTATTGAATATTTATTTAGATGAAAACTCTTATTTAGATTCAATTTTTTTGTATCTTAATTTCTGCACAATTTTATATTCTTTCAGTTTAATTGATATATTGTTGATGCTTTGACTTCATTATAATCTCAGGAATAATCATACTTTTAACCATGACGATTAGTTTTTTATACATAGCACAGACATAAATTTATGTATTTAACATAACTTATTTTCAAACTTCATAAATTATTTTTTATTTTGCTTTTACATACCTATTTTCCTTAATTATATGGTTAAATGTCTTTTTTAACTTGCTCTAAAATCTTATGTTTAATACGTTAGTTTCAAAATTATTACCTATTAACCGTGTATTCTCTAAAATTAATCTAGCGTATATTAGCTAGGTTAATATCATTTCTGAAAGTGTGCCAACTAATATATAACCATAGAAATTAGATTTCAGATTTTTCTATATTAATTTGCACTTTTCTAACAATTCAAGACAGCACTTAAGAATAAACTCTTCTCTTCTGTCTGTCTGCAGAGCTATAAAAAGTCACATTACAGAAAATTTCTAAAGTGTGTTCAAATTTATAACATTTTTAAAAGGAACCTTTTTGCGCGGATTAGAGCCATGTGATGATTTTTATTTATTTTTTTCTAGTTTTTATTTATTTATTTTGAATAAAATGCAAAGAAGATGGAAAGTTTATAAAGCAACTACAAGAGAGATCTAACGAAATAAAAACCTTCCTGCAGGAAAATTTTTTTTTATTTTGATTGTTTTAAGGCTGACTGTTCAAAACAACAATCAGATACGCATAGCTCAGCATAATGTCCAAAACCTAAGTTATATATCAAAAAGACTGAAGCAAAAAGTTGAAATTTTAAAAACTTCCACAAAAGAAAAAAAGGTTAGAGGATTTTAAAATTTATTTAAATCGGAATTGAAAAAAAAGATAAAAGAAACACAAAAATTGTATTCCTTGAAAAGATGAAGATAAAGGCAAGCTGCTTTTTACAAAAGTACATACATATCTGAAAATTTCCTGAAAATATAAAACTATCAATTAAATCAGAAAAATTCTGATTTTGATGATGCATAAGGTCCTTAACAATTTAATCTCTACATGCCTGATAAATATCTTCTTTTCAAAATTTTTTATTTTGTTATAATTTAGTTTCTTAAAGTGTAAAAGAATATAGTCTTATTTATAGTATATTTATGAGGAAAAATTCAAAAATTATTTTAATGTTAATCAATTAAACAAAATCTGGAGTATTTATGATTTAATGAAAAAAATGGGATAATTAAAATTAATTAAAGAAAAAAGGAAGCACTACTATGCTAAAAATTACATGAAACCTAATTATTACGTTTACGTCACTGTCGGTAACCGAGAGGATAAAAGTTTCCAAATAGAAATTGGCAACGTCAGAGACCAGCTGCGATTTCCTTAGAAGTAAACAAGGTCATTTTTATACCGAAGAGACTAATGCCTTCATGTTAAATGAATAAATTTTATGATTTAATGAATCCATTCGATGAACTCTTTTAATTTTGGCACATATCCACTGTCAAATCGTAAAGCAGATGACCGAACTTGACTTCCACGGGGTTATCATTAAGATGGGTTCTGGCATGTTTTTGCTGTACACAGCGCAGTTAATTCTATTTTTCTACTGGCTGATTACACATTCATTAGTAATTATTTCTAATGCTTAATTAAGCACCGCACCTGTTCTTCAGTTAGAATGGAATAAATTTAAGCGGGCGAAATTAAACAATTCACTCCAGCGGTTTACGAGAGTAGGTAGATGAACATTATCGTTTGCTTTTTTTAGATTGCTTTCTGGTCTCAACCGTATCTATGTCATTTTGGGATTACATCTATTACCGTCGTTTGACTGTTGCCAAACAATGGGTCCAAATTGAGATTTGATTGCGGGGAAAAACAAGAGCAAAAAAAGTGGCTCGGCAAGTAAGTAAATAATAAAAATAAAAAGGTAAAAGGGAACGAACCAGATTATCAGCCATTGTGGGGCACCGAAAACCAATTTATTTACATGGAAATGAGCAGATTTGTCTGAAAATAAAATTCAAAGTCGTATTTGGTAAAAACATATAATAAAATATAAATATATAAAAAATATTGGTAAAAATATATTTATTTTAAAATAATTAAGAAATATTTATGTTCAGTTTTCGTCAAAAAAAATTGATACTTGAAAAATACTTATTGATAATTTGTAATTTATTTCTTAATTCTTTTCACTCTCATAACTGTCATAGTTAATTACATTTTCTTTTTACTGATTGGATTTTGATTTATTATTTTTTGTTTCCTGCCAGGCATATATTTTATTTTTGTACTTATTTTTTAAAGAAAATTTTAATATTTTCTGCTCTAGAATCAAATTTTAAAATGCATGTGCTTTTAAAGCTTACGATAAGACTTTGAGGTAGTTTAATAGGAAGCAGTAAGTAAAATTTAAATTTTCCTTATACTAGATAAAGTTGACAATAACACTTTATGTATAATTAAAAATAAACTTACAATAAAATAAAGTTTTAATAAAAATAACGTCGGTGACCTCATAAACTCATTTTACTGAGAATTACAATATATTCAAATATTTTTAATTAAGATAATTAAAGATTATTAAGTTAATAATGTCTTCTCTTGAATATATTTTTCACAATTATATTTACTGAATTTAAAATTACATTAAATATCCCCAATTACATCATAACATATTTCATTATTCAAAAAATGTCATTAAACAGAAAACAGATCTTTCAAGTAATTTACCATAGCCTTTTGTTGAAATTTCTACTCTTATTTTTGGATATATTTGATAGTTATTAGAATAAAGCAATTTGAATGCTTATTTTAAAAACAATTTCTATTATTATTAGCATTTAAGCGATGGTCCATTTTTGAATTACTGTTTTCCTTTTCAAAAGTAGCAATTATTTTCCAATTTAATAATCATTTATTATAAACATTTTATTGAATAAATATGAAATCAATGATAAAAGCAAGGAATAAAAATTTTTTTACTGTTTAATATAAATTTAATTAAATTTTCTAAGTGAATTCAAATTTACGTTACTAAAAAAACTTTACAGTCAAAAGAAAGTCTTAATAGTAATTTATGAGATTCTGAAGGTTGAATCATTTATCTAATTATTTTAGATAGATAGACAGACATGAGCAATAGTATATTTTTAATTTAAACTTAACAACATTATAAAATTAATGATTTAAACTAAATTATCATATAATCGAAGTAATTAAATTAATCAATCAAAAATTATGTTGAAATTCAATTCTTATTTTGTTTCAAAATCTTGGATTTATTGATATTTCACTATTAATGGCATGCAATGGGACTTTTCTAGAAAAATTACCGAGTGAATGTAGAATAAAAATAGCATTAAATGAAACTATAACTTTCAAGTCGCAAGCAGATCCCAATTTGAATTTTTAGATTGGGGAACATACGCCATTTTATATAAAACCATTATGGAAATTGTAATAATTACCAAGGAAAATCTCTCTTTCTTCTAAAATTATTTGATATTATAGATTTAAATGTAATATATTGTATCTTTGTGACAAGTTCAATTTATCATCAAATTTACATTTTTCTACACTCTTGCAGTTTTATCATCCCATATAGAAATATCTCTTAAGCTATACCCTAAGCGAAACATTGCTCTAATACATGCATTTCCTTTTAATTCAATAGCACTAAAAAAAAATAGGGTACGAGTTTACTTAGCGACAAAATTTGTTTGGATAAAAAGAAATCTCTGTATACCATTAAGATTACATTAGTATGATTGTATTTATATTATATTTTGTATAGATTATTATTCTTTTTTCGATTTTGAATAAAAATATTACTGATAAAGTTTCTAGGCTTTCAAAAATTATAATTTTTGTTTCAGTGGAAAATGACCAAAACATTGTCAAATCGATTATGTATATTTACTCACTTTTCAGATGTTTGCATTTAGAATACTTTTTATCTTAATAATTTATCGTCAAATGTCAGCATAATGTTGCTGCATTAAATGAAGAAATTATTATATTTATGGAATAGATTTTAAAATTTGAAAGCTATCAGAGAAATAACAAAATATCTGCATTTGATAATAATAAATTAAATTTCCCAAAACTTTATAAAATTTCTTAAAGCTCTTTTGGTTACTGTATAGTAAGTATGTGAACAATTTGATTTCACATGAGAGAATAATCTAAAAACAGAAAGATTTTATAGCATTCACTGAGTATTATTGCTTTCCCAGCAGATTTTTTATAGAAAGCTCTCTTCAGTCACAGGACACAAGAGAGAAAACTCCCAAGCACTCATCTTGACTAATATGCTAACAGAAAGCAGAAATATTCTTTTATCATTCTAAAAACATCCGCTTACTATTGAATATTAATTGGATTAATCATAAGACTTTAGACCGTAAAAAAATAATATTACTATACTAAATTCTCATTAATTAGCATTGAATAATTTCAAAATTTGAATCTTTTAAAAAATAATTATTTTAAAAACTATTGCCTATTTATATTGTTAAATATAATTTGTCAAGAAAATAGTGTCCGAAATTGATAACTTAAATTTATAAAACATGGATATATCATTAAAATAAATGAAATATAAGATTTGTTTGTTGAATAAATAAAATATAAGAGCATTGTTTTTACATATTCAGTACTTTATCTTATGTTGTTCGAAAGGGTTATTTGGAAAGAGTTCTTGTAATAACTACCGCACAAGTAAATTTATTTATCGTATGATAAAACAATATTGTGCTATTATTTTCACTCATTTATTTAAAAATTTTATTTTTTAAAATTATGTTCAAAATTATTTTTGATTAACTTATTATGTATTTAAAAATGAATATTTTAATTAGAAGGTCGATTATTTTTGTATATGCTTAAATAATAAAACAAAAGGGGCATGATTTCTTTACTTTTTCCATTTTATCAATACTTTTATTAAATTTATAACTCTATGATATTTTTATACAGCCAATATCGGATTTCCAATAAGATCATTAAGAATAATTTCAAAATAGTTTTATTTGCCTACTTCTTTTAAAAGTGTCTGATTCTTTCTTTCTCTTCTTTTAAAAATGAACTTATAAATTGAATATATATAGTCATTAAAAATTATAATATAATAACAAATTATTATAATATATTAACAAATTTTTAATTAAAAGTATAAAATTTGATTTATACTTTTAGATGTAATAAACAGAATATATTAAAGTTACTAAGAAAATGAAGCCCTTATCTTATTAATTTTATTTATATATTCCTTTTGTAGTGAAATAATATATTAAAATTGTGTTATTTCAACACAAATTTTGCAAAGTAATTTAAAAAATATGTATAAAAATACATGAAAAATTACCTATTTCAAATGTGGCTATCATAAATAGTAGATAAATAGATTTATTTTAAATGTGGATAGTAAAACAATTTACTTTTTTCAAAATCCACTTTAAATTGTACGTTCCGGACGAATTAATTTTCAAACCCAGGAAATAATCATAGAGTGGCAATCAACCAAATAAATTTATTCAATTTTAAAAAGCGAATGCATGATTCTATTAAATTTTATAAATTTAAAATAAATATATATTTATTTTTTATGTAAATATATTTTTATGTTTCTTCTTAATTTTTATAAAAATATTAAAAAAAACTTTTACAATAATTTTTAACATATATTTATATGATATCAATATTCCGTATCGCTTTCTTTAAAAAAAATGAATTAATTTTATAGGAAATATTTTGATTGTTTGTGTGTCTTTAATTTGCCCTTAATATGACCTAATTTCCACGAGTTTAAAATTTTTGTAACAATAAAATGTAATCGATAAATAAAATAAAGTACATAATCTAAAATATAATTTAGTCTTCAGCCAAAGCTAATAAAAATTTTAAAACGGAATTTAATATGGCATTATGAAATAAAGTTAAAAAGTGATGTTTATCATTTTGTTTTTATGTGTAATTCTACTTCAAAAGTAATAACAAAAGCATTTCTTTTTAATGTTTTAAAACTAGCTAATATATAACTTAGAAACAGCTATTCAAACACAGTGCAGAAGTTTTGTAAGACTGATCAGAATTCATTTTGGACATTTTATTAAAATGAATATTTTATCAGTTTATTGATATTTTGCTGCTATTAAAATATTATAAATAAATATTATCAATAATAACGTACAAAACAACCGTAAAAATTTTGTGACAGTAAGTAATTTATTTAATGGCCCAATTTATTATTTATTAGGACGAATGTGTTATCAATAAGTAAACTTACAATCACTGTTTATGCATTTAAGTTGTCCAATAATCAAACCTTTTCATTTTTATAAACATAATTAGTTATGAAATTTTAATCTTTTTACTTTCATACTAATTTCATTATTGCTTGAGATGGAAATGATAAATATTATGTGATTAAAAATCTATTCTGTATCAAAAGTAATTTACTAGAAATGAATAGTTTGCTTAGCCTAATGAATAGCGCTCCCAAGTACGAGATTTAGGTCGCCTAACGCATAATCCTCAAAAGCATAAAGAGGTCAACACCAGAAACAACTGAAATAATAGATCATCATCCTAGTGAACAATTAATAAATTATTAATAATACAAGATGAATAGGAGATTTAGAATTGCTATGGATAAGCCTATGTATTTTAATCTACTTAATGCTTACTAATATGATCTTCAACAAAGAATTAATCCCTTTCAAATGAATGACGTCAATTTTCTATTCAAAAGATTAATTCCTCGGAGGAATATAATTTTTTTAATAATCCTCACCCAGAAAGCCTCTTATTTGTAGTAAATAGAATCTAATAACACAATCCCATACACTGAATAAATATATTGTGAAAAATTTATAAAAAATTAATAATTTCATTAGACTTCTATGAATTTTAATAAATAAAACATAAACTTTTAAATAAATAAAAAATGTAAATAAAAACGGGAATGAAACTGACAAAAATAAGTTTAAAAATATTTTTGTTTATAGAAAATTTAAAATTTTATTATTATTTTTATCGCAATCAAGAGTTACAGTCATAATAAAAATCGTAAAAATTGTAAAATTTTATCGGATAATTAATGTTTGCTTTGGACATGTCGTTTTTTTTTTTTTTTTTTTTTTTTTTTTTTTTTTTTTGAATTATTTTTTATGTGGAATGTATAGTATTTCTGTGTTAGTCTATTTTGGATGAAAGTTTGTGGAGTTCTATATGAGAAACAGTATGGTGGTTTTGGATAAACTTTACATGTACATAATATTATATTGTCATATGTGTATAAATGTTATCATGTATCATAACATTTGTTATATAATTTTTTTTTACTTTTTTAAATGACTTTTACTTTTAATATAATAATATACTTTCTTTATAATAATTTTTACTTTTTTAACAGATAGCATGAGAGCTGAAATCTGTTTTGAAGTTCTCTATTGCATTCATAGCATATTTACCATCTGCACCACAGGTAAATGGGCCATATTTATATTTTGTAAAAGAAAAACTTAGAAAACTTTCAAACAACATATAGAAAATAAAAAAAACCACAGTATTCATCTTTTAATGTTTTATAATATTTGGGAAGAGACATTGGAATACCCCTTCCAAACATCAAGACTATTACTAGACCATGTAGAATTCGTATTTAAAAATTTGATTTCGCACTGCAAGTAACTTGAATTTGCAAGATTTTTTCATAAATAAAGGGTTGTAGTCATGTATAAGAGATGGAATCAGGATTGTTAGGGAGGATGAAACCCAGAAGGTTCCCAAATATCTTACAAGTTAAGTATGCTGTCAGAAAGAAACGTGATCTTTCATATTTCGTTGTTCAACTAACTAGATTCAAGCTTGGGACTTTCTACTCCAAAAAATGTGGAGCTATTACTGGAGCATTGTGAATGATAGATTATATAGTTTAATAGTGTCACATTTTCCTTTATTACTCTAATATTAATTTAATTAATTTAAAATTAACAATATAATTATTGATTGCTGAACATTCATTAGAATTGGGATTACCGTCTATGTGGGATTACGGCGTAAATTCCTCTAGATATTTACGCAGCGTCCAAAGTATCCACTTTGCATATTATGTCCTCTGTAGAAATTTTCACATAAGAATTTTTCGAAATTGCACTTGCAATTTTGAAAAGAAGAGTTTAAAGTGAGTTAATATTGCATTATGAAAACTTAATGGTAATTCTCGAAGACTATATAAAAAACTATTGAGTACTGAAGAAATTGAATTTTTTTAATAAACAGAATTAATTTGATAAAAGTTTATTTTTTAATCAAAATTTATGTTTTTGTAATGAGTGAGAACTGAGTTAAATTTTCACTATGCTTTGAATCAAGAAAAGGATGTTATATGATAATAAATACAATTACATTAAAATATCGGTTTCTGTATACGTAATCATCATTTTTTTAATCTTCATCATGTAAATAGGTAATCATCCTGTAAATAAATCACCAAATATTTCATTCTACAAGATTATTCAACTAATAATGCATTTATTTTCATGATTCGTGAGTATATTATATTAATGTGTATATTTGTTACATAATGTTTAAAACCATTTATATTTTCGTAGCAACTTTTAATATCTTGAAATCCAATTGCACTTTTAATTTAAATTATGCATGAAACAATACTTAATCAAGAAATTTAATATTATATTTTACCTATAACCAATAGTGTCAATCTTACAACTCTAATCAGGATATCATATTTTGGCATAATTTTACATCGATAACTTAATAGCAAAAATATGAATATTAATCGAAGATAGTTATCTTTGTCTAAGTTATTAAATCTTTGGTTGAGGTTTTACGGAATTTGTAAACACACGAGCTGAAAATGCATTACAGAAAAAATCTATTTATTTCTAAAAACATTTTACGTGATTTCACATCAAAACCATGATTATGGGCTCGGAGTATAATTTCAGAAATCACCGGTACTATTTTAATATGAAAAATTGAATTCAAACCTTTGAATTGGTAATATTCTTCTCTTTATAACTGATACTAACATTATAGTTTAAAAAAATGTTTGAAGATGATTAGTGAATATCAATATTGATTAAGTGAAATGAGCTCTCTCTTGATAAAGTGGCTTCTCCCTCTTCACCTGCTCTTTTAATAATAAAGATAAACATTAAAGTTTCCAAGATATTATAATGAGGTCTTTTTAATGCCCGGATGTATAATGGTTAAAAGCTCTCGTTCAAAGTTATTTTAAATGTTTATTGACGAGCAATTCTTTGATAAACAATCAAATTCATATAGTGTTTTATTATTCATATAAAAGTAATTGATGAAAATTCACCCTGTTTTAGTATTATTGCATAAACACAGCCAATGGATATAACTAGGGTATTTTATTAGTATTTTCTGAAACCCTGATTTTAAAAATGGTTGCGTCCATGATTATAAAGCATGGATTTTTCTAATTTTTACAATTATCACAATAATTCTTCTCAAGAAATGAATATTTATCAAGCTACTTTTCGACTTCTAATTTAGAGTTCTTTACTGCTGTTTTAATGAAAGCTTAAATCAAGATTATTGAGATATATGTATACTAATTATTTTTAGTACTTATAAGTAATTCATCATTTCCTTAGATTTTATAAGTTTTTGATCCATTTTGATGCAAAAATTTATATTTTTCATGAAAGACCAAAAATTGTTCATTTAGAGTTTCAGAAATTTCTTCATATCGAAGACTTAATTTTGGTTATTTTGTTTGTTTTTATCACCGATATTATTTGTACAAACTTTCATCAGTTTAGAAAGAGAGATGCGTTATTATCTTTAATTTGTAATGAATTTTACATTCTTTGATTCAGTAATATGTTTAAAATTGATTGTAAAATTTCTATTATTGTTTTACTAAAATGATTTATAATTATACAAAAAAGGTTTTAAAATCTTTATTTATTTATTTGTCTGAAAATAATCATCTTCGTGCAATTATGAAAAAAATAATTATATGATTGGTAAAAATTGAATAATTGTCAATTTTTATAAATTTTACCAGTTACCCTAAATATTTGGGAAGTACAATTTTTATATTTGCATATTCAAGCACATAAAATACTGTATCTAATTAATGATTAAAATATATGTTGATGATTGTTAACATGATTAACTCATGCGCTAGTTTTTTTTCAGATTTGTTGATTTTTTGTTGTAATTGTTAGTATTTTCAGGGTATATTGTAAATTAAATATACGTTCTCGTAAATTTTTTGTTGACATGTTTTTTTAATCTTAAAACGAATTGTTTAGTTGAGAATATTATACAATCAAGTAAAATAGTATTGAATAGGTACAGACTGTTAACTAAACTCTGAAAATATTCTTGAAACACCTAGATGATAATATGATCCCATATTTTTGGATAATGCTGCAATAATCAGTATGCTATTATCAAATTCATCAATCTGTTTAATGATGCCATTTGCTTGAAATCATTATAAATATCATTTTTTTCCAGCTGATTACATAATCAAGCAAGAACATGTTCGTTTGTTGCCATGAAAAGGAACACAAATTATGCATATTGTATGTTTCCGATTACTATTCTTACGATGTTTTTCAGACAATAATAGAAAGGGTACATCCATTGTAACATGCTTCCGTGCTTTTTCAGTAGTAGAGAATAGTTATTCTTTATACTTTAACTACTCTGCGTGTAAAGAGGCTATATTGAGTCTCAGGATTCAAATCACGCATGCTCGTAAGGAGCACGCAAAAGACATTTAGGGATCACGCTACACTGCCTATAGTCAAAGTAATATTTTGCATTATTGTTGTGGCACAAGTAAATATTGGGGATAAAGGTACGAGATACTTTAACACGTGATAAATTATTTAAATCAACAATGGTAAAAAAGATTGCTTATCTATTATCTTTTAAAACTGCAGTTAATATTTTAAGATAAGAGAAACGCCCTTTTTTAAGAACCTAATAAAGAAGTGGCAATTTGATAAAACTTTAAGAGTCAAGAATGTTTTGTAGAATTTTCAGCATATGATTATTAGCTTTATGCAGAACTTGTTAAATATGCACCCCCTAAAAGAATTAAAAAGAAAAGAGTTTACCTTTATTATATATTTATCGGGACCATCTTTCGTCAACAATTCTTAATATTTAACAGAATACACGAAAATATCCAGTAACGATCAATTATTAAAAATTTATTGAAACATTATAGTCAAAACTTGTTTTTGATAATGGGATACAAATGCAATTTAAAATTCCAAGGTATATATTATTTGAAATAGGTTTTTTCTGATAATGAGCAAAATATCTGGCATGAACCACATAATGCATTCACGGAATTTTACAAATAAATACAAACTAATATCATGTATACTTAATCTAAAAACTCGTCAAACAGTGGCAACCTTTGAAAACTCCTCACTGGCACATACAGAAATATAGTCCTGTGCAGTTTAATGAGAGAAGTTAAAATAATGTATGTAATAAATTAATACCATGAGTAAAACCATTGCTGGCGACAATATCTGTACTTCTGATCCGATTTGGAACATCGGTGGCGGCGATGAGTATAATTGTCTGTATTTCTGAAACTATATACCAGAATTCATTACAGATTTAGCTTATGGATGGTAAAGTGATAATATCTTAAATTTTCTCAATAGGTTATTCATCTGCTGAATCAAAATCAATATAAAAACTAAATACTGTCTACATTTTGGAAACTCAAAACATCGAGAGTTTCACCCAGTCATTTGTCTTCATTGTAAAGTCAAGAATCTTTACTATAAGATAAAAGGTCAGTTTTGAGCAACCATGGACCACATGTTATCTATCGGCGAAAGATCCGGAGAGCGAGCCGTTCGGGAAAGCAATTCAAACAAGCGATTGACGAAGAATACTTGGACAATGCATGCCACATGTGGTCTTACATTATCCTGCTGAAACATGGTTGTGGTCAAGCCCTGAAAGTAAGGAAGGACAATTGGCTCCAATACCTCGAAGATAGAAGCGATGGTTGCTTAAAATAACAGCAATGCGTACTAGAAAAGTATGAGAGTGATATTCAATACCGCTCCATATCATAATATCTGGTGCAGGACCAGTGTGGGTGTGCATAATGCAGTTATTCAACATTCTCTCTTCCCGGTGTCTCCAGACTCGAATGCGACCATAGTGATGCTGCAGACTGAAGCATGAGTCACCAGTAAAGACAATTTAATTCCATTCTGAAGTCCACATCCTTCTTTCATCGCATCATTGTTTGCGGAGACGTCTGTGGTTCTGCATCAAGGGTAAATGAAGCAATGGACGTCTAGCATATACCACTCTGCAGTAAACGGCGTCGAATGGTACGCACAGACACTGGATGATGCTTTACAGACTGGGATTTCTGTACTATGGTTCGTGATGTGACTGAGCTATCCATCACTGCAATGCTCTGCAATGTGCAATGCTCACAATTTGCCTGTCATCACGTGAATTGCTGCCCTAAAGTGGATGCAATTGAACACGTCGGTCCATCATACCCTCCTGCATCCAACAATCACATATTTCTTTGAAAGATAAACCCCAATCTCGGTAGGTTACTATTTTCCTCTGTCGAACTCGGATACTTGATCAAAAAATGATCGTTGTTTTCTAAGTCATAATTGATAGTTTTTTTTTTTTTTTTTTTTTTTTTTTTTTTTTTTTTTTAAAACCACAAGAAAAACATAATTTCTGAACTTGAAATCATTGAAATTTTCAAGCCGTAAATAGCGCTGAAGTGGCGCCACAGGCGGGCTTGGTGAGTGTCTGGGCTGAAATTCTAATCAGTTGCATATCTCACCGCTAATGCATGCTGTAAATTTCATGTCATTTACATGCTTCCTTCAGGGTGTTTCATTTAAATTGGCCAGCAGGCTTGTTTTAGAATATCAAATATAATTATGTTTTCTGATTATGAGCGATAGATGTATTTACGACACATAATCAAAATTAGAAAAACAAAAATAATGATCGATTAATTGAAAACAATAAAAGTGAAATTTCTTCATAGATTTATCTTTTATTTCAAATAACGCTGTACTTCAAATTAGAAACCATGGATATTTTCCTGCATATACTGCTATAAAAATGACATTCTTTTTTACGAACATCGCAGTATTGTGTGTCTCTGTTACCCCACTTGTTATTTTCTCAGTATGAAGTTTGAAAAAGTAGCAAAATAAAATAAAGTGGATGAGTGGCCGCCTAATACCGAATTTCTCGTAAAATCACGCCTTGACTGCTAAAAGCTGAAACTAATGTTCCTTTGTAAATATGTAAATAAATTTAAAGTTCCATTAAAATCTTAAGCAGTTAAACGACCTGGATTATTTTAAATTATCTGATCAAATGAATATTTAAATACTGCCTCTTCAAACAATTGATTGCGTAGAATAAGTTCAATGCTCGTTCAGCTCCACTTTTGTTATATATATGTACTGTGATTGTTTCTTTTTTAAATTTAGATTTGAATAAAAAAAATGTTATATTCGAATTTTAGGGAAGATTCGAGAAATATGAATTTGACATTAATGATTACTCGAATATTAATGAGTTGAAAAGATAAATTAAAAAATCATTATTTGCATACATATGTATAATTTAGTAAATAAATTGAAATCTATAATTAATTTTGAAATTAAACTTGTATTTTAATTGATTTCTGGACAAACAATTATTATCTTTATATGAGGATTAAGTGATCATTCTATTAAAATCTTTACATCAAAGAATTCATATTTGAAAGATAGTTTTGTCATTAAACTCAAAACAACTAAATACAAAAATTCTGACTTAAATTTCACAGTTATATCGCAAGAATCAGAGAAGATTATGAAAATATATTTTAACCAAAACACAAACAATGACGTATAGCAATTTGGATGATTCAAGAGCCATCAAAATTGCTCAACTTTTGAAATATGCTTTTAAAATAAAGCAACACCTGGTGTATCTTTGTGTTTTGTGGATGCAGATGTTCGAAGTATCTGATGAAATTTTAGAGATATTGACACCTATGACGAATCAATTTCGAATCCGTGCGAAAACAAACACTTGTTATGTCTATGATAGATACCTCGTGATGTCATAATCAAATGATGCCACGCGACCTCTAAAAGATGAAACTGTTATAGCTTCTCTGGTGTTTACTTGAATTATACTCAAACGTTTCCTATTATAATCAAATCTAGGGAAAAAAAGTTTGCCGTAAATTCTTTTCTTGGCAGTATTTCAAACGATATTATGTAATTTTGCCTCGATGAGTGGCAACAATTCTACTTTATTATGATTTCTTCTCCCATATTTATTCAGGGAAAGGTGTTTTCAACGAATTTTCCAGAATTAAGTCAAGGTCATAAAAATATATCCATCTCACAGGAAAAAATAAATAATGAGAAACAGCGATTCATATATGCTCGCATTTTTTTTTTATTTTTTTTTTTCAAATTGATGCGCATTTAGAATATGCTCACTTCATTTTTCCGCATGAAAACTTCTTAGAATTTGCTAAGATATTTACTCGTGTGACTTCTTAGAATAATAAATAAACAGTCTTCCATATGAAATTATAATTTTATTCTTTTAAAGCAAATATGAAATTAAAGGTAATAAAGTGAAGTGAAATGCTGGGTTTATTCAGTGACAACTCTCATTAACTATTGTTTAATTGGGACCAAGTCGTTAAAATTCTTCAAAACTTATTTCAAAAAGCATGATAATTATTTCAGAATGTCCCAAATTGACTTTAGTAAATAATTCCGTTAACTTTTCATATTAGAATGACCTCAATAAAAGAAAATTCCAATTAGCTTTAACCGCAAACATTTTGACAAAAATAATTGTATTTTGTCTCCTTGGTCTGGGACTACCTCTTTGAATAAGTCGTAAATTACACATACACAATATAGCAATTGATATTTCGTAAATGACTTAAGTAAAAAAATTAATTTTTTTTAAAGAAAAAAACAAGAAAATTTTTAATTTGAACTTAACAAAAACCTTTTACATAACTATTAGTTTTATAAAACTATTAGTTTTACGGCCATGTGTGTCAAGTACTCTCTTTATTTTAATAAATTTATGTCAGTATCACCTACTATAATTTTTGTAAAATTCATGGCATATTTTAAACTAATTTGCGCATAATTGGTTAGTGGACGACCAACTACAAAAATGTTGTTTTTGCCGACTTAGTAAAAGTCGATATAACATTAATATCACAAATTACACTTTGGAGACCAAAATTTAAAAGAAAAATGATAGAACCTTTTTATTTTATAGTGAATTTTGAATTCAGTTTTTGACTCTTGGATAATTTAAAAAGTGCAAGATTTAAGTCTTTTTTATGTTAGAAATCAATGCGTGTTATTCTATTTAAAATAAAACTTACATTTTAAGTTTCCCATTTAAATTTAATAAAAGTGGTAAGGTACCGGTTTTAAGATATTTTATTATTAAATGGAATAATTTGAACACTTTTTTTCAGAGAGAAGTCAGAACTGTATCACCTATCCAAACAAATGTTCCAAATTTTTACAGTTAAAATAAGAGATTGCATGGCAGTTTTAGAATAACTGTAACTACTATTCTTAAACTAAAAAATATCATAAAAAAGGAAAAATAATAATAGCTTAAAAGAATTGATTGTATTAGTTGTAACACAAAACAGCCACATAAGAGGAGCAAGCTTTAGCTTTATTTTATGCAGTTTTTTTAAATTTTATGAAACTCAATGAATAGCTCCTCACACATGGAAAAATATTTAAATACTTAAAAAAATGAGCTTAGCTGAAGGATCGTATCTTTTCCATCAACCATTTCATTTAATGATTATTGTAGTCATTATAAAAGTAATAAAAAATAATTATTACTATTATTTATTTATTCTTCTCTCATAAAATTTCTATTTTTTTCCCAGAAAAAATTTTCTCAAATGATCCTTGAGGTCTTTAATCGTTAAGAGCAATAGAGGCAACCTCTAAATGTCAAATACAAAGATCTGATGAATTAAACTTGTGCCCCGAAGCTGAGCCCACACCCACCCCCTACCAGCAACTAAAATCTTGACCTCTTGGCGCATGTAGAACAATCAGAAGTAGAATCACATTTAGCATCTCTCTTTTTGTTCCGTGATCTTCTGTATTAGAGAGATTGATATTGTTCGTGCCAAAAAAATACCAAACAAAAACTCGCCAAAATGATTACCACTCTACCTCCAAAAATGATTCAGGGCGATCGTGACGGGGAATGGGAGCCCCTCCTATTTAATTTTTTTTTCTTTCAACTCGACGACCTCTGAACTCAAAAAGGCCCGGGCTACGAATGGAACTAACTTGTTATTTGGTACACAACCTCCCTCTATTTTTCTTTCCAAGATACTCTTTGCAGTGGAAGGGCGCGCGCCTGTTGTCATGCGAGTGCAATCAAGTTCGTCGTCGAGATGGCCCAGGCTGGGAAGGCAGGGTCAGAAGTCGTAACAATCTCCGCCTGGCAGAGCACAATAAGAAAATTACGATGTTCCTACTTCACTTGAGGAAGGGTCAGAATGCTTTTGAAGGAATGGTCACTGCAATGTATCACTGATGTTATCCGTAAGCAGACAATTTCTAGAAGGAATAAAAACATACTTAGAAAATAAAAAAAGAAATCTAAGCGTGCGATAAAGTCCGGGAACAACAATCCTCGAAATTGGTCCTCTTAAATTTATGAGTTCAGAATTCTATAGCCATTTATCTGCATAGTCAGTCCAATGAGATAACAAATGCTTCGTTGTAATCGTGCTTTCTTATATAGATATGTTTCCCGCTTTGTTAAAGTTTACTCATCGCATGATTGATTTAAATGCCAATGTTAAGAGATGCAATAAAAAGTGAATTTATATACTGTCACTAAATTCAATTATAATAAACAGGAATAAATTATGTATTTCATTAAACTAATGAATGCCACTGATAGTTTTGATGGTTTGACACGTCCAGAAGGGGGGGGGGAATTCTTTTATCAGCAGTCGGTAACTTATGTATATGAATTAAATTTAACCCTTTTTTGCATAATGATGGAAATTTCCATCATAACCTTAATGCCCAAAAATTATATAAAAGAACAAGTTCACTTTAAGTTGATCGTGTTTGGATACCTTTTTAATGTCCATTGCATAAAAAGAAAAAAAAAGCTGTCAAAAATAAACAAGTGTCATTATCAGTGAAACGAGCTTAAAGTTGTCTCATTCCGTTGTTTGTTGTAGTTGCAATAAACGTATGATTTCGTTTATAATTTTGTTTTATTATATTAGAGTTTCTATTGCTAAAAAATTGAAAATGAGTGGAAGAAAGGTTTGTAACACGTGTTTCTGTTGTTTTCCTCTTTTATTTCTATTTAGTACTAAGCTAATGATCTAACTTTAGATGATGATGGAAATTTTTAGCATATTGTTTTTTGCTAAATTTATACTATAAATATATACTAAGATTTTTTTTAACCAATTTTCCTTTAATTTTGAACATGAATTATATCAACTTGATTTATTTCACCAATAAAGAAAAAATCATGCAAAGAAGGGTTAATACTTTTTGTTAAAAAAAATTAATGTAAAAAATGTGTGTATAATTTTCAGTATTGATGGCGTATTAGTATAAAATAAAATAAATCTCTCATATATTATTTTTAAAATAAATAAAATCAGTATATTTCTGATTTGAAAGAGGATAAATTACGTACGATTATAGATAACTGTAAAATTTTTGCAGACTTGATTTTTTTTCCTCTGTGAAGCTTTTTACTTTATCATATTTTTAATAATTGGTGGATAACAAACAGTTCTATAATTAAAAATTGGAACAATGTATGTTTTCAATCAATGTTGCCAATTAACACTAAAGAAATGTTAGATTTAATTATTAAAAACAATCTTCACCATTTACAATTGAATAGATATTGATGTTGTTGTTGTCGTGTGCCAGCCTGGCTGGCAATATGGGGTGCGCTGCTCCACTTTTCCAACTGAACCATATTTGGTGTGGAGACCGACTCCCTCAGTACACACTTGCCATAGGAACCCGTTTATAGGGTAGGCAATCATTCACACGCAAAGAAAGGACAAAGACAAGAAAGAGAAAGTACATCCATGCCCGAGCCAGGATTCGAACCCAGGTCCCACCCATCTGTAGTCAGGTACGCTAACCACTAGATAGGTTGGGTGGCAATAGATATTGATAATATATATATATATATATATATATATATATATATATATATATATATA
>JAPDSC010147196.1:0-10513 GCA_026290005.1 Latrodectus geometricus
TGCCATATTTTACACAAATCCATTTTGTTTTATATCAGAAAAATGTAGACGATAAAAAAAGCTATTTATAATCTTGATCCGCTGTTTGATGCCCAAATATAAATACGTAACTGCTGAATAAAAAGTAAAAAGAATAAGTTTCCAAAATGTCACCTTTTTCGAAACATGTTTATTTGTTTTATATTCAGATTTTCTACTATCGGCTCTAACCCGCCTTAGCTTTGACACTTTAAATCCACGAAATATTGACTCCTTATATATATATATATATATATATATATATATAAAAAATTTTTATTAAATTCATATAAAAGAAATCCATTTTTTTTTCCGATTTTAAAATTATTTGAAATGTTTGAAATAAATATTTTTGAAAGGCATTACTTTTTAAAATAAATATTTCACTTTTTAGCATTAATACAGAATAGAAAGAACTTCATTTAAAAATATTAAATATATCACGCACAATTCATATATAATTTATATTCCATTCAACATTTATTTTGGGATATTAATTAAATTCTGATTATAACAGTGGTCACAACTCTGGATAGTATTGCTACATTTCAAACTTTGATCATGAATAGATTTTAATCTAAGTCAAACTATCAAAGCAATCCAGCTATAATTCTTTATTCTTTCCATATATATACTAATATTGCATCAAAATAAAAATCAGTGTAAAATAATTTAATTTAATGCAGTTATTGGTGACATCTTTTACATTAATTGTTAATTTAGCATGATGTGTGATAAGAAAAGGAAAATAGTTTTATAAATCCAAATGGTTGATGAATGCTTTTGAGTTAAACATTTTTTTAAAATTATTGATAAGAATGCTTTCATTGTTTAAAAGGAAAAATGTAACGCGAGTTTTGAGGTCACAATAACTATGATTACAAAAAGCATTACCATTCACAGCAAGGAAAAAATCGATTTTCATTGTTTCGTACAGGAAATTAAAAGAAAGTTTATTCTACAATAATTGGTACATTTTTAGGATCATTTAAAAAATTCAATATCATAATGTAGCATTCAAATAGAATACTCACTTTCTAAACCGACAATGTTATCTGCCTTAAAATGTCTATCTCTTAACTGTGAATAAAGTATTAAATAAATACTTAAAATGCCAAAATATATAATGCCTATAGTTTTCTTTCAAAAAATATAAGACTGAAAACCAGCCGAAAAAATCCAAGATTGAAACCCGTGAATATTAACTGTCAGAGAGAAAAACTTATTAGAATTTAAATCAAGGATTACCAGCGGGGTTCAGCTCTGGAATTCTTTTATTTAATATAAGTACAGAAGACCTCAGCATCACAGGAATCTATTGGGGATCTACAAAAATAAATTTTCGAAATAATATGAAATTTATAAAACATAAATTTAATAAATCACTTTTTCTAAATTTTCATACTCATAGTCAAATAACTATCTTTAAGTGTTTTATGTTCAATTATTAGTATTGTGATTACATATTGTATGCAGCACAAAGAAAATATGAAGGTGAATTCACGCTGTTGAAAGAAAAATCATTCCTTCAACAGCGGTCTATATGGTAAAAAAAATTTGAGACCATTACCTTAAATAAAAACATGTTTCCATTTAAATAAGTTTGACAAAGAATTTATTGAAGAAATGAAAAATCCTTATTACTTTAGTTTTATGAATCTAAAGAAAAAAATTTTATAAAGGCAATATTACCATTTCAATTATCCTTATAAAATACAAAAATTCCAAAAAATGATGAAAAAAAAATATTTTCTTTGAAAAAAAATTAAAATATTTTGATACCAAGTTTTTTAAAAAACATTATGTTATTAGTCAATGTAGAACAACACAATATATTTCTAAATCAATCGCTGAATTTCCTCTAAGAATGCCAACAGAGTTAAATAAATATAATGTGAAGTATTTATCTTTTTTCCGTATTCTAGCAAATGCTTCTAATATTCAATATTGAACAAATGCTGTTTTAGACTTTTAACAGGGCATCAAGAAACAAATGACAATAGGAGATTTCCAAAATAAAGGACAATATTTGAAATCATAAAAAAAAGAAAACTCTTTTATCTAAGAAATGAATACATAATCTAGTAATTAATCACCTGATTAACCATTTCAAATAAAATATTTGTATTTTTTAACTATTTTAAGAAAGTTTCGAAACACTCAGCATCAATATATATAGTTCTTGAAAGAAATTTTGGATATAAGAAGATGCTTTCAAGTAAAATGTGAATCATGTGCATTTAAGGCTTGATAATCAAATCTATATTTCATACATTTTAATCCCTAAGCGCGAAAATATGTTGTGAGCTAAGTCATTAATCGCAAAGGAGTATTGAAAACAAAAGCTTAATTCTTTGTTAAGTTGTTGAAACTGGTGTGTAATTCCTTTGCTAATGGAGAGTCTGACTAAGTATTGAATTGTAAAAGTTCCTAGACTTCTGTAATTACAAACAAACGAGTGACTCACTGAGAGCTAAAAAAACAAAAATAATATTACGGTCTGATTTCTTTTTCAAAATTCCTTTCATTTTTTTTCCAGAGGAAAGAATAAATAAAAAAAAATTTGAAACCGTGCAATAGAATTGGTGGTGATCGTTATGAACGATCATTGGTATTCAAAACTGGTAGGCCAGCTTAATAGATTTTTTTCGATTAAACCTTCTTCTGGTGCGCGAAAAGCAGGGGTGGAGACAATAAATCTTCTTTCCTGGGTAACTAATTCTTCCAGAAGCACTCTGTAAATCAATTTCCGTCCCCTTCACAACCACCCCCACCAGAGGGGAACGCAAATATCGCTTTAATCTCTTAAAACTTCTCGATGTTCGATCTTCATTTCGAGTGACTCGCAACCGAAATCGAGATCCATCGATCATGCACATAGGGGTGGGAAAGGGGTGCCTTAAGACCACGTGACTGAAATGGGAATGGATAATCATGAGTATATCTCCCCTCACATTAACACAGCTCTTCTGAAGTTGTACGAGTTCCAAAAGATTCTTCTTTTGGTATCAACTTCCGATTTTCCCAAGATTAATTCAGTGTATGATTGGAACTTTGATATAAATTGTTTTATGAATTGATCAAAAACCTTTGCCGAACAGTACTTTGCGTGAGATTTAAAAGGGTAAAACTATGCGGTTCTTTCGCTCACTTTGGTATGACTTCTTTTTTACGTTTCTGCTAATGATCCCTGTAGAAGAATTTACTTTGAATTAAAAGATTTACAGAAGTAAAGATGGACTTTCAGACTTGACTTTCAGACAAATATTTTACAAAGCAGAAAGACCTTTTTTTGATATTGTAGTAAATATAAGACTTTGAGCTTGTATAAACAGACTCCTTTCCGTGGATAACTTTTAGTTGAGGATTTTACGAGAAACTGATTTGCCATGTCAAATATTTTTCTTTGAAAAAAATAAAATAATTTTTCTAAAATCGAACTTTTTTAAAAGGTAAATAATTAAAAATATAATTATCAAATGTATATGAATATATTTAGCGATATCAAACTGATCATGTTTGATTATATGATGAGGACATTGGGTGTGTATTAAGACTTGAACTGTCTAAATGAATTACCCCCGTCATATAAATTGCCACATATATATATTAGGTTGGGGAAAAAGTTATCCATTATTTTTTCGGTAGACGTCTGTAGTGATCGCTATCTCGTGAGGTATCTATCAAACAATTTCAAATTTATGCTCATTGAAAAGGTGATATTTGACCCTAAAATATTCCCTTGCGGTTTTTTGTTTGATTAATTCAGTTATGAGTACAAGGTTTTAAAAATAGAAGACAACAAACAGAAAATTCGATACATTTTAGTTTTTCTTTTATAATGGTGAAAATGTTAACCAGGTGGCTAAAATTATGAAAGGTGTTTATCGTCCTATATATGACTGTAACAACCAGTTACGCCCAATTTTGGTTTCGTCGATTCCGTTTGTGTATTTGGATGCTAAAGATGCACCTCGCATGGATACAACATCGTCGAGAATGTCTATAAAATATCAAAAATTATCAAACTTGACAGCATGTCAGCAGTCGTAGCTTCGCACAAGACCTAAAAATCTACATGAAAATTGTTTTAAACCTTTTTACAAAGCGAATCTGAAAGAAGTTACAAAAAGTTCACGTAAAAATAATGGATTTCTTTTTCCTCAACCTAATATAAAGACTTAAAAACTCAGAAACAATTAAGATCTTCATAAAGTAGAAATGTATTCAGGTCTGAAAATGTGTTCAAAGCAGATTGTTAAAATTCTTGTTTACATTTTATATATGAAATATAAACACACACACACATTAATTTTTCATAAACAATTTATTACTAATTTTAAACAGTGAAGAATTTTAACTATGCTTTTCATTGTTAATGAAAAACTTTAAAAGATTTTCAAGCTAACGTTAGAATAATGCTACATTAGTAAATAGGAATTTTCTTTTGTTTATATTAGCACTTCTCTTACCTATTCTATTTTCTTATAAAAATATTTCATTTTAAAAGAAAATTTCTTTTTAGCGCTTACTTAAGAATAGAATAATTACATCATCGTATTTAATGCTCACTCAAATCAATCATGTGAACAAAACGAGAAATGCATCTTTCCAATACTATCTTTACACAAGCACTACTATCCGGATACCTTGAAACAAAGAACAGAGCATGCGCACATGAAATCTCATTACTTAGCTGTTCCTTGACTGTCAGCAGACAGCAACACATATCAGATGTACAGATCACACGCTGTGTGTATGTGGGAGAGAGAAAAACGCAAGCATATTGGAAAACTTATGTATAATCTTCTCCTATTTTGTGTGTTATCATTTTAATCCTAATATTGTATTTAAAATTTTGTGTCAACATCACAGAGGAAAAGATCTCTTAGATCTTTTATTATTTTCATTAATACAATACTTTTTCCCAAATAATTACATGTTTTTATATGAACATGAAAACCATTTAAAATTAGATCGCTTGAAATTAGAATGAAAAATAAAGAAATGCTTATTCCCTAATTTATTGAAATCATTCCTTGCTCTACTTCTCTGCTATCGGGACCAAATTTAGATATCAACAAATTCTCAATATTTGGCCAAAAATTATGAATATATAAACTATCATAAAAATATTTATGATTTCCATATTCAAAATAAAAATATTAAAATTAATTTTGCAAAACAGTTCTCATGTTAAGAAAAATGATGCTTCCATGTGAGCTTATTGGCGAAATTAACAAAACATTTCGTGACAAATCTAGCACAGACAACAGAAAAATACTCTTATTTCATCCAATTCTTATGGTTCTTGATTTTCTTTGTAGAAGGAACGTTTACATGAACAATTATATGGCTCTAGCTACCTCAACAGGTAGCTAGAGCCATATAATTGAATAGCTATAGGGCAGGGGTGGCCAAGACGTTGACCGCGGTCGACTGGTAGACCGCGAAGACATTTTAGGTAGTCCTCGTGACCATCCCGATAATGACCTCGGATATTAACAATTTAATTTATGACTTATGACATAGAATCAATGAATTATTTAAAATAAAATTTTACTACAGTCTACGCTTTAAAACCAGAAACAAACTGTGCAAAGATTTATGATTTAAAGATTTATGATTAAAGGTTTACAATTTAAAACCTAAAACGGACGTGATGAGCGCGATTAAAACATTCAAAAAACTATAGAAAGGTATGCATCTCAATTAAGAAAACGTGAATTGAGAAACTTCAGAAACATGGAGGAAGAATGCATCCATAATCCAAACCGAGACTTCGAAGATTATTTCTTCTTGTTGATTGTTAATACTTATTTGTTTTGTTTGAAGAATTTGAAAGAAGATTCGCTGACTTAATTAGGTTGAAATAAATACTCAATTTTATGATATTTCCATTTAATGAAAATGTCAACATTGATGGAGTATCTGAAAAAATAGGACATTTAATAGATATCACATCAGTCACGGTCGAGGGAGAAATTTTTAAATTAGGATGCGATATATTTCTTAAATCCAGAGCATATTTATTAGCGATACTGATTTTTAGGAATTAATTTCTTAGGAAACGTTTCCAAATATTTACAAATTGATTTTGTATTTGAAATCATACTTTGGATCGAGATATCTTTGCGAATCTGCTTTTTCAACAATGAACAAACAAGAAACATTGGTCGCATTTAACAGATGAACATTTAATTCCATGTTTATGCATTGCGATAAGCTCGTACCAGCCCCAATATGATAAACTTGTCGCAACTATACAGTGCCAAATTTCAACTAAATGAAGTGAATGAAGGATGGTCAGTTTTTGATAGAAGAATACTTTGATTATTTTCGTCAGTAAATTTTTATTTTGTAATGAAACATGAGTCATTGTAATGAAATGAACAATGAGTATACTAATGAGTGAAAAATATTCAGATATTTGTAAGGAAATATCCTAATTCAGTATTTCTAAATACTAAATTTAAATAGCTCATTTATTTTAATAACTTTTAACACAAGTATGTTATAATACAAAATACGGTTTGTGTGCTTGTTAGTGTTTTTAAAATTAGTAAGCTTATCCAATATTTGAATTTTATAATATGTGATTTTTCCGTAAAACTTAAATTTCTTTTTTATTTTTAATGAAAATTTACATTAAAATAAGTTAATGACAAGGCAAAGCGCCAAAATGTTTGAAACTATTTTGATTATAGCTTAGACAGAGATCTATTACAAAATGACTGTATTAATTTTTTAATTGATAAAATAAAATTGGAGCATTTTCTTTCGTTACCTTGCATTACAAATATAAAATAGTTTTGAAAATTAATTTATTTCTTAAACACATCATTCCCTAAGACTAATCCTATATATTTAGGTAATAAGTACAAAGTTTAATTTCTCCACATACATTTTAAAATTGCAATTGGCATCAAAGAAGGCATTTGCTTGAGGAATATTTTTCCCATTTTATAAAATGATAACAAAAAGAATTTTGGAATAAACTTACAATTTACAGAATAATTGAATAATTATATTTTAAAAATATTAGTACGAAAGTTATGAAAGTTTAGACAAATTCATATTAAATTGGAATTTCTGAAAGCTCAATAACCTCACATACACACATTCTTTTCTTTTTCATTCCTCCAATTGATGATGTTTCGTAATGTAATTCTTGCAACAATATATGCTGAAAGTTTGAGTGGTAAGAAATATAAGAAATGTGAAAATAATAATAAACCTGTGAAATTAACCTGTGAAACAGAATTTTTTTAATTAAAATACCCCAATGTTCTTCAGGCTCTGTTTTGTAACTATAATATACTAAGGTTAATATAAATATTAAGTATTTCCTTGTTGAATGAAGAACAAATACATCCTATTGCATAAATTCATTCTAGAAATTGATATATTTCTTACGATTTGAATACATTTATTCGGTCAATTATTAATTCGGTTTTTAAAACCAGTGAAACATTGAAAAACTATGTTGAAAATTATTACCAATGTTAGAGTAATCCATATGATTAAATTTGCTTGGTATTACAAGTACAGAAATAAAGGATAGATTGTTGTGAATTATAAAACATTGCATTGCATATTAATATTTATTTTTTTTATTTATTATTGGAAAAGAGAACAAAATAAAATGTCAATAAAAATTAAGAATTCGGTTAAGAACGGAACATAAACATATGAGAATAAATAACATATATTTGATTATTAAAACATATGTAAAAATATTGAAATAAAGAAAAACAAATCAGAATTGTAGATTTGATTTAATAAAAACAATTTTTCTACTAAGAAAGAAAGAGTTGGCAGACACCACATTGGGAAGCATGACAGATTACAAATTGCTTACTGAGTTCTTACATTTAAAGCACTACAGAGAAAAAAATATGAAGGAAAAGGTGCTCTAAATTCTCTACAGCGTGAAGTCCGAGCTTTCCAACAGCTAAAAATAAATCTATTTATTTTCATGTATGGGTGTGGTTAAATCGGATTACGTTGAGCAGTCTATAGGGAGTGAAAGTACATGGCAGGTCATAGATTCCATTAATGATCCGTGCGATAAACGATATGTCAAAATCGTCTGCCAGGCTTTGTTTGAATTACTTTTATGATCATTTTCAATGGCTGGGAAATAGCTTTATCACTTTTCTCGAGCTATTGGCACTCGAATTGAATATTAGGGGAATAAAATAGGCAACATGAAATTATTATACCATTAATATCACTAGTAAATCCATAAAACCATCTATTTTGAGTTCGATAAGTTCATCTTTCGAAATTAAATGCAGGTAATAGAATAAAATATTAAAATAACGCTTATTTCTCTCTTCATTAACATTTTATTATGTTTATAAATTCACAACTTTAATATTGATGCATGATATTTTTATAGAAGTAACTAAAAAAATTCAGTTCATTAATTGTTAATGAAATTCTAAGATGCAATTATATATATGACAACATACATTTTACAATTAATTGTGAAACTTAATTTTGATAAAAACTTACTTGAAACTGAAGTAATGATGACGAATAACTTTCCTATTTCAACTAAATATTTAGTAAATCATTCTTTTCTGATATAATATGAGTGTGATTTTAGTCCAAAAGCCTTATTTACGAGAAGTAATCCAATAGCTAAAATTATAAATAAACTAATGACACTATTTTCTGGTTCTACATTATTGGAAATTTGATTCTAATGAGAATGTTAGAGAAATGATGACGTTTATGTAGGAAAATATCAGGAAAACTGTATTAAAAAAGATTGTTGTCTAATTAATAAGGCAATGTTAAGAAGTTTTAAAATGATGGTTGACTATTCCCTGAAATTTCTGCCACCATGACAGAGTCATGTCACAGCTAGTAGGAATATTCTCCAATTGCTCATAAGCTGAAATTCGGAGAAAAAAAAAAGAAAAAAAGTCTGTTTTCAATTATTTTATGATATTAGCCACGGAAAAATGTACATTAAGTTATAAAGTCATGAAGAAAAGGAAATCTTATGTAAACTAATACCAATTGCTCAAGAAATATTCAATATGGGGCCCACTTTTTCATTCTATAAGTTGCTAAAATTTACTGTTTTATAACAATCAGATAAAATACTTTAATAAGAATATGATAATACACATAAGGAGCTGAACTGTTGTTTTCATTATATAGGGGGTTTTAAAATCTTTTCACAAATTAAAAGAAATCATATTACCTATCCAAATAAGCAATAATTACATGGGAACATAGGGTCGCATTTCATTCTGAAAGGCTGGAAACAGAAATACTAGAATTCCAACCGCAACTTATAGCAGCATTAGGAAAGCGAATGAACGATATCAAAAGTTAAACAATTAGATATACTGTTTGTGAAAAACATACAGCAAATACTCAAAATGCCGACCACGTGTGTCGTTGCACAGTTACATCTGTTGAAGAACGATTGACACATACTCTTGAAGATTCCTAGTGTCATGTTAACTATTCTCACCACGAGATCTTCAGATGAGTCTATAGGTACCTCATTTACTACATATTTCATGCACTCCCAGAAGAAAAAGTCCAGAGGATTGAGGTCTGATGAGTGAAAGAGATAAGCTTTGATCCGCCACATCTAATGCATTGGGCGAGATATATAGCATTCAAGATGCTATATATCTCGACAGTGATGAAAACTGTTCTAGAGCTTCATCGCACATAAGCCACATGGATGACTGTCTGCAATTAACTGGGAAGTACTTGCTCCAAGAAGATAGGGTATGCAGTACAGATCAAAAGGTTTGGCATGATATAAGCGTCTACCAAGTATCACCAAGGATACCAACTCAAACGTTCTTAGACAACTTCTGCTGGTATTTAAGGGTTGTTTAGCGAGGATTACTGTCTAACCAAACGTGATGAATGCGCATGGGGGAAATGCCTTCTTTGTTGAATGTTACCTCTTCACTAAATAATAATAATGCTGTAAATTGTGCATCGTCATTCTTCATCCAAAGAATCCACAATACGAAGTTCCCTCGTTCAATCAATCAACTGTGAGCAAAAATTTCACTTTATAGAGGTGCACTCATTCCACGTGCAAAATCATCCACACCACTGGCTGAGAAATAACCATTTCATATGCTTGCATTCACATACTTGTGGAAGGATGTGCTTCAAATACAATCAAAACTCGCTTTTGCATTTCTCGATTTCGTGCATTTCACAAATGCCTTTCATTGCTGTTTGAGATGACATACGAACCAAATTAACTAATAATAAATTTTAAGAAGAAATGTGTAATTGTGTTACATGTGATGAAATTAAATTTCATCGATTTATGAACTTTTTTATTTAAAATTTAAAAGTTCAGAAAATAGTGTTTTTATAATTTGTAAAGCATTAATATATTTGACTCAATGGTTATCGTAGTTTCATGATTTTGATGATAAAACTCACAAATCTAATAGTTGTATGACAAATCTATACTATGCAATTCTAAAAATTTTAA
>JAPDSC010147197.1:2934-22675 GCA_026290005.1 Latrodectus geometricus
ATAAACTCTGGAATTTGTCTCCTTTCTTCTTTCTTGGGAAAATAAGTCGATACGTCAGTTTTAGCTTGTTGTGAAATCAATAAACTTGGTGACATTTCATTTGAAACATCAGATTTCACTTCATCAATTAGTGGTGCATCTTTTACTGAACTATAAGAAGAATGAATTTGTTTGGCTGGCATTATTTGAGCGAAATTTCCTGAATCTCTCTTCGGTAACTCATAAAAAACAGGAAAAGAAGGTTTATTATTTATAAACTCTGGAATTTGACTCCTTTCTTCTTTCTTGGGAAAATAAGTCGATACGTCAGTTCTAGCTTGTTGAGAAATCGATAAACTTGGCGATATTTCAGTTGAAATATCAATAGGTTTCACATTATTAATTAATGGCGCATCTTTGATTGGACTGTAAGAAGCTAAATTTTGCTGGCTGCTGATCTGTGGTTTGGTGTTGAGACGTGCTCCGAAAAAAAGATCTTCAGTACCGATTATTGGATCCAAGTTCACGTTGTTAGAATGAAAATTGGCTCTCAAACCTTGATCATCAACAGCATAATGTATACGTTGAACATTACCAGTGTTGTCCTTTAAAGTGTACACTTCATGGTAAGGCTCATCTTCAGATTTCTTCTCATCCAATCTTGCATTACTCATCACGTCATACTGACGGCCATATATATTTCCTTTCTATAAAAAATGATGCTAGGGTTATTTTTATAACTTTAATAAGGACTATAGCATGTAAACTAACTTAACATGTTTAAGAACATTTATTATAAAATTTTTACATAATATAAAGTGCAGGAAATAAGAATTGTTTGTTTTTTTAATCAATTTGCATTCGAAACTTTTTATTTTTAAATAAATTCTAGAATAAAATCAAATAAAATAATATGATAAGAATGATTATAGTTTTAACTATAAATACCATATCTCCATTAAAAATATGAAATATCAAATGACAAGTTGAAATTAAATTTAGAGAAGTCATAATTAAAAGACAGTTGTCAAGAGCTTCTTTTTTAAATTTTGCTCAAAATACAATGAAATTTTTTAAAACTTCTCATATAATTGGTATCGAAAAATAGTTTATACATTTAATACAAAATACGAAATTGAGCTTACAAAGTTATTATTTTAAATAAATATTGCAATTCAAATTTATTTGCTGTAAATCATGCAATATTTTTTTAATATTCTGAATAAACATTGTAAGACATACGAGTCATACACATTTTATATTCTTAACTTGAATTTAAGTTGATAATATTTAATATTTGAAGTTCTTTCATTCATTAAAAGCTTTTATGTTACTAAAACATTAAAAAAAAGCTGTTTACCTAGGCTCATAGATAGCTCTTGAAAAGCTGATTAATCATACTGAAGAATTTTTATTTTTCAACATTAATTAATGCTTTTTGAAAATAAAAAGTTATTGTAAAATAGATTCTCATTATTAATAGGTTCGCTCTTCCTGACACAATTCACTAATCTTTATTTTCACTATTCAATTTCATCAATCACTCATTCATTTCGTAAAAGCGATAACGCCCACTTACTTATTCCTTTATTATCGAATTAAGTAGGGAAAAAGTGCTTAGTTTTGAATTAGATTTTATAAATTAAAAATAATTTAGCACTTCTTATTATGAATTATTTATGCTTGACATTTAGCAAATGTTTAATCCTTAATTTTATATCCATCGGTGTGATCGCGTGCTAGATGTGTAATTTCAAAATAATAGTTCAAATTAATTCACATAATAAAGAAATCAAACGCATTTGATTGCCTTTTGAGTTAAGGGATCAAACAACAATACACATGGCGTAAACTAATCAAAAATTCAGCATTGTTTGCTACATTAAGTATGTAGAATTCCTTGGAAAAAATAACTCTTCTCTAAGGAATGCAGATTTGAGAGAATGTAGAAGCAGTTTGTAAAATGTTAAATGCAAATCTTAAGTAGGATTTTTAAACATATGTAACTATGCTAATAAAAGCTAAAATATTTTAGCTACACAGAGTTTATGTTAATTAAAGAAGAATGTATTATGAATTTGCATCCTCAATTTTGCCGAACGTTTTAAAAAGAAGCTCTTTTTTCTTTTATTTCTAATGGCGGGCACCCTTGAGCAAGTAAGAAAATTAGCCCATTTGCCGTAACAAGGCCGGAAACTGCTTTCATTTTATCGTTACCCGGTAGGCACCTGTGAACCAAGTCACGGAGGTACGAGTAGCATCGCCCACGCAACACCACCACAAACCCGTTTATAGGGTGGGCCACATTCATCCAACAACTGGGAAAATACAAGAAACACAGAGAGAGATAGAGAAAGAAAAATTACATCCATGACCAAGCTGGGATTCGAACCCAGGTCCTCCCCATCCGTAGTCAGTTAAGCTAACCATTAGACAGGTTGGATAAAAAGCAGCTCTATAGAGTTGATTGTGGTCATAGAGTTAAATTTTTTCTATATATTTATAAAAATATAATCTTTTCTAATCAATATAATTATTTTCATGATTTATTATTGAGAATATAGTTACTTTCATCTTGAAAAATTTTACTTTCCTTTTTTTAGTAACTAAAACATCTATACTTCAACTAATTACGGGGTATTAATTCTTTAAAAAAATTTGATACAAACCACATTATATTTTCATTATTTAATGCCATCACAAATATTTTACGCTTGGATATTTAAGTGATTATCTAAATAATTATAATTTTTCTCATTATGTTTTATTCGCTTATATTTTTAATATGTTTATTTTATCAATTCTTTCCTCACATACAACATTACCTCAATGGATATAATTTATTAATAAAACGGGCATATAATATCTGATAATTAACAAATAGTACTAATAATTAATATAATCCATGCTAATAAAACATTTACTGATAAATCCTTGAGTAACTAAAGTATTATTACAGATAATTATTTCTTACAGAAAATATTTCAGATAAAATAATCAAGATCAATATAAATGATAAACAAGTCTGGATGAAATAATCACTGGTTAAAATAAATTGAACCAAGCAATAAATACATTTTTATAATTTTTTAATTTTAAGTATTATTTTAGATATTGAAAGTATTATTTTCAATATTTAAAATAACTTAACAATAAAATTTACAATATTTTCTATTCCTACTTTTTACACAGTAAATAAAAATATTTATCATAATAAATGTTCACTATTCAATAATTTTGAGATACAAGTCTATTAAACTAGAGTAATGAAGATGAAAATTGGTGCTTAGAAAATATATGTTAATTTGATTTTTTTTTTAAGATTCTATGTCACATTAACATAGCTCCATGATAACCTGCACCAATAATCTCAAATAATTTTATTTGTTACATGTCTATTTATTTTATCTATTTTATTATTTTGTTAAAAAACAACTTAGGGGAGAATATGCTTGCTTAAGACAGTAATTGAATTTAAAATATTTTTCTGCTAACTCTCTTTTTAAGTTGAATTATAAATTAAAACTTTATCGAATTTTGATAGAAAAAAAGAATTGTATGCAATATATATTTTGAAGTATTTAATCCTTGTAACCTAGATTTCTCCTTTTTAAATCTCAATGAAAAAGAATATTTCTAAAGTATACTCAGATATTTTCAAAACTATCTACAGTGGTAATCAAAAAGGAATAGAAAACATTTTATAGTCCTACATCAAATCTCTTTTAAATAGAAAGTTAGAAAAAATAAATTGATATTTGGATTAGTGAACAGCAATTAAAAATTCCAATACTAAAAATTTCAGGATCCAAGGTTTGTACGTATAAGAAATGGTAAATAGTGAAATTCAAAATATGTTTATACTACCATTCTTAATCTGTATGATGAAAGTTTTAACAATGAAAGATATTTAATATAACTCGATTTCATTCCATTATGTTATACTATCTCTCATAATTTCTTATATGGCAGCTTTAAACTGTTTCTTGGTTTTTAAACATGGTTGGTTGGTAGGTACTGATGACACTTGGCAATGCCAAGCTCACCCGTCAAGAGACTAGGCGAATGAAGTCAGAGAGGGAGCGTCTTCCGTTTTTGAATAGAACACGCTCATACGAATATGGAAGTATGACTTTTGGCTCATAGATGGCAGCACCATCTAAATCTTCCAATTTAGACTCTGAAACTAGTGAAGACCCATAGCCTGTCTCCAACCACTCCCAGAGTTAAGCATTCCGGTGATTTTATAAAATACTATCCATACTTCCAGACTGAATAAATATTAAATATGAATGAACAACTACTTTTTATATGTGATAAAAATAAGATAGATATTGCATGGATTTCTCTAACGTTAATCTACTGAACTTACTTTAACATTTCTAGCTCCAAAACTGCGTTCAGCCAACTTCTGCCCGTCAACTTCAATGGCAAGACTCCAGAAAACAAATATCTATTAAAAACATAATATATATTTGTCAAAAACTACTTATTTCATATTTAAATTTTAAGAATAAGTTTTAATAAAAATAAATAATTTTGCAATAAAATACTTTATGAATACTTTGAATATTAAAATTTTCAAAAAATATATTTTTACTGAATATATAAAACCAAAAATACTTATGTAGACCACTAAATTTACTGATATAAAACCCAAATGTATATAATATTTTTTTTATTTTATTTTAACAGACAATAATAATCATACATACTGGAAAAATTGGCTTATTAAAACTATCTTTTATAAGCCTTCTTAATATTCAATGACGCACTTTAACATTAAGTTATTGCAATCTGCCTAACAGATCAATCTACTGTAGTCTAAATAATGAAGAATTGACGTCACAGAGTCAACAAATGACTTGCGAATGAATTTCTTCTTAAAAATTAAAAGATTAGGAATCTCACAAAATGTGTCAATATTTAAGTTTATCAACGCAGTTAGAGTGATTTTATATTTGAGTTTTCATTATTTTTTTTCATTTTTGAACCATTTTGATAGACAACTTGTCTAAATTTTTGTTAGTCATTTGCGGAAGAACAATAGAAAAGAAACAAAAAAGTGATTGAGTATTTAGTCAAAAAGACCAAAAATATAAGCCAATTTAACTCATACTACCAGCGTAAATTGCAATTTATAATTAAGTCTATTAAATTTATTAAATCTAATTTAAATATGTTTAAATAAGATAAGAGCATTTTTATTGAGAGTGCTTCAGATGATTATTAAAATGTTTGCAAAGTAAAGTATGACCTCAACCAGACTTAATGAGCAATCAGTTAGAAAAATTAAATAGAAGAATTTAAAATAAAGTTTTCGAGACATCTTGCAATATTATTTCTACATATAAATGTTAGCTTACATAACTAATGCGTGAAGATAAAATGTGAAAAGGCTTTCTTCTTTTTATACATTTTTTCTTTACGCGATTAAAGTAATGATATATAAATCTAAAATTAATTTTCTATTTGTATGCAATTTCTATTGATCTAGAGAAAAGTTCCATATGAAAAACCTAAATTAACTTTCGGCAAAGTCTTAAACACAATCTCAATAAAATAATATTTAATCAAATTTATCAAAATATGAAAGTTTATGATAAGTTTTGAGAATAGATTTTAAAATTTTGCAAAATTATATGGACAAAATGTCATACAGCATATTAAATTAATCTTGATATTATATTATACAATCGTTGTTAAAATTTTATACTCCTCAAAGTATTAAAATTTTACTAACTATATATCTATAATATAAAAGTTATTCATACGCTATGTAAACTTCATTACTAAAAGTATGAATTTCTCAAAATCCAATTTCTACAGTTTCAAATATATTAATATTTGTTCGCTGTAAATATATAAAAAAAAATAACAATTTTGGAATATTTTCTGTCTCTCGCGGTTTACACATTACATTTAAAACTACTTCATTCATTATATACAAAATGAATTCATATTTAACGATTTGAATAAAGTTTTATATATAAAGTTGTGAAAAAAATGAATTACTGTTACAAAAAGCAAAATAAATATTTTAGAGCTTTCTAATTCTTCATTGTACATAAATTTTAAATGAAACGGTTTCTGTAAAATATTAACTCTGAGCAAACTATTAACAAACATTCTGAAAAAATAATATATTGCGCTGTATTTCCTACACATTAAATATTTAAACATGTTATTGACTTTTAAAAAGTGAATAATACATGAGAAAGTGCTAAAATAAAAATAATATAAAAATATGTTTCTGCCATTGAATATATAGCAAATACTTCATCATGCAATTGTCAAGTAATATTTTAAATTTATTATATTATAAAAAAATATTTAAAAAAGTGAATAAGAAAAATTTTGATATTTATAACTTAATGTGGAATTATTTTTTTACTCATTGGAAATTTTAATAAATATAACTGAAAGTAAAATCTTAATATTTTTGAGAAAAAATAAAAGTAAAATAAAATAATTCTTTTTAGTATAATAACATACCCTTTTCTTATTTAAAAGCAGTTTTTATTTATTTTAAAAATACTCTTGGCGTTTTTAAATTAATTCATTCACAATTTTTATGATAATATTTAACGTAAAAATATATTTAACATTTACTTATTTTTAGCGATATTAATATTTGACAATAAAAAAATAATTCTGAAAACATAGACATAGGCAAATATGTCTATGTTTCCAGATACGGATTAAAAAATATATATTTTTTTTAAAGTACTAAAGTATTTGCATACTTTAGTACTGTAAAAAAATGTTTTTTTAATCCATTCTATTACGTTTTAATTTCTAATAAAGTAGTAAAAGTCACATATTCTCCAAAATATATGTTAATCCAAATATAATCAAATCACATTAAATTTTTTGATAAATTTTAGCAAATATTTTTATTTGAAAGCTATTAAAACTGGTACAAAATTAATTATTTGTTAAATGATATTTTTCCTTATAACTTTTATAATTTTATAGAATCAAACTGAAATTAGATACAGACTTTAGTGAAATCTGAAAACTTACCATGCATATTGTTAATCCAAACTTGAATCTAGAGTTATAATCCATGGGTGTTTGTTATTCAAAGAGGAGAAACTGAAATTATGATTCTGTTCGCAGTTAGCTGAGCTTATATAGCTGTGAAGATTTGAGAATTTGTGCATTTTTTTAGAAGTCCAGATTTCCTGTTGTCGGTGAATTTGAAATATTTAGAATACTTGGCCTCTTCAGTCAAGCGTGTGAATTTTTATTCACCAGCTCTTATTCAAAGAAATGTAAATGTTGGGTGTGAAAACTATATACTTTCTGCGTTATTGTTAGTGAAATTCTTCCTGCACGTCTAGGGATATTTTGTTATTACCTCAAGTTAGACGAAATTAATTTTTTTCATAAAACAAAATTTCATGTTCAGAAATTTCAGCCTTTTTAATTGGTCGATTAATTATTAAATTTCTGAAGACAAACAATATTTTTCGAATTTATCATGCACGTATATTTAAATCCCATAAGAAAGGTTGTTGAATACAAGAAAAATTAAAATTTTCCCAAAATTAACTCAATGCTTGCAAATACAAATTCTGTTACAGCAGTTTTGGAACCACAAACGAATTTGGTTTGCAAGTTACAATCACATATAAATAGTTTTTTTTATCTAATTAATGTTTTAGAAATTATAATTATATTCTCCTTTATTGAATTTTATAATACACATTTGGACAAAATTCATTTACTTTTAATGGCTCCGGATGATAATTTTCTACTTTTCTTTCAATTCCGTCTCCATAACTCTCAAAACTCTTCACGTTCATCCAATTTAAATGAGATTAGATTTTAAAAGATTAAAAAGAATTTTAATTTGTTAAATTTGTTGGAATCAAGTTAAGGCTAAAATAAAACTTTTTTATTTTATTTTCATATAAAGCCCTAAATATGGGGAAAATTATAAAATTTTATCTAAAAACATTAAGATAATTGAATGAAGAAATCTTCATCACTATAAAAATAATATGTAAATGAATTTCACTACAGTATTTCTCAAACATGTTGGCGAGAAAAATGAACGTTATAAATTTCTTGAAACACATTGTAAAACCTGTTGCTATCATCAGATGATGGTCAGCTCGAATCTGGATTTAAATGAAGATCCGTCGTGTTCACTGAAGACTGATGGGACATGTTAAATAACTCGTGGTCGCAATGTCCTCAAAGTGAAATAATACATTTCACTTTGAGAATAGAATCAGGGACCAAGGATCAATCCTTGGTCGCTGATTCTAAATTACGAAGAGAGCCACACAGTGACTTTTACCAAACTGATAAAGCCTAATTCTAATCTAGGTATAAGGAAGTATGCTGTTGCACACACAATTCTCAAACACTGTTTATTACGAAAGTGCATTGTTCCTTATAGAACCTGGGTTCTTAGGGTTGAAAACTTAGCATGAATATTATAGGGGATAATGTGTCTCAAAAACTGTAGTTTTATAAAAGAATTAGAAAAAACTAAGTTGTGTAATACTTTGTAGAAATATTGAAAAAAAAATGGATAAATTATGTTATCTCCAATCAAAATATTTTATAATACCTAAAAAAGCGTAATATACTAAAATATAAAACAGTAGAAAAATTGCTTTCATTGAAAACAGGTTGAAACTCATTTCTGTTGTCTAATAGAGAGCTTTTACACAGTTCTTATAATGGTGGAAACTTTAAAAAGGAAATGTTTTTTCTCTTATAAGATAAAAGTTAATATATATATACTCGCAACAGATTTATTTTGCGATGGAATGTATAGCAAATCATTCTCTTTCATATTGCAATAAATCCTCATTAATCCAGATCCTATTAAAAGAATGATTTGCAATACATTGCACATGCTATATAAAAAAAAAGTTAGGTGATGCAATAATTTATTTTTGCTTAAGCGGGAATAATATTGATATTGGATGATTCAAGCCGTATGCTTTCACTACCATCCCTTGGTTAGCCCACTCATTTCTCACTTTCTACCTGTCTATTGATACGCATTCATCACAGTTACTGTTAACTTGTGTTTAACTTTAATTTCTGTATTTTTATGCAGTGGTTTTTATTTTTTTATGTGTTCGAAAATGCGAGCAAATACAATGTCGTTCAGTAAATCTATTGAAGGGAATAAACGTAAACACAAATCTTTTTCTTTGACTTATAAATTTAACCTAGTAGAAAAATTCGGGAAGGGTGCATCTATTGCAAGCATACGTGTAGAATATATGATAACTAAACAAATGATATTCGAAAGAAAAAACATGAACTAAGCAAGTTTGTTGTTCAATTCAGTGTTGAAAAGGAAGCAAATGCTGTAGAAAGGAAACGTTTGCCTTTAGATCGAACCTTTGATCACTTAATATATAAAAGAATTTACAACTCTATATTTACGATGAGACATGTTTGTATTGGAGAGCATTGATTGATGGCATTCAAGAAGCTAAGGCTGAAAAAACCCACCCGAAAGAAAGATACATAAAGAAACAGAGTCTCATTATTATGTGCAAATGCTGATAGTAGTCACTTGTTAACGTTGGTAGTTATAGGCAAAAGTATAAAAAAAATACAGGATTTAAAGATATTTTGAAGAAATTATCGTGAATTACTATAATTCAAGAAGTTCAGGACAGAAATCATAATGTTTCATAAACAAGCAGTGCCAGAAATCAGGAAATACAAAACAGAACTCTCACATTCTGGAAGATGAACTCAAAGCCTCAGTTTTACTTGACAACTTTCCAACACATTCAAATCCAAAACACGTGACTAGTGATGACAAAAAGATTATATCCATGTTCTTACCAACAAACACGACCTCCATAAGTCCATTCAACGAATCAAAGTGTGATCTATACGGCCAAACGTCTGTATTGAAAGAAATTTTTAAATAAAATCTTAGAAGTTGACGAACCAACTGAAGAAGAAGATAGAAGGGCGTAAAATATGATACTGAATCTCCACAAGCACAATTTACAATCAATGATTTATAATTTTGTAGCAGTTGTCAATGAAATAAAACTTCAACTTTTATTAATTCTTGGAAAAACCTTTTACTAAATAGGGAAAGTGAACCAAACACAGTTGGTTTTTAAACAGAAGATATTCACAACACCTTACACGAGGGTGGATAAACTAATGTGACTCTGGAAGACATAGAGTTGGGGTTGTAATTATATAAAGATAATCTAGGCTATCATAATTTAACAGAGGAGAAGATTATTGAGACTGTGGTAGCAACAGAAAGCTCTGAAGAGGATGAAGATGATAACAATGAAACAGACTACAACCCAAAACCAAATTTCGTGATATTAAAAATCATTTAAATTTTGTGATAAAATACATTGAAGACAACAGCAATGAAGCCATATCTGGGCATTAAGAACATTTTAGACATCATCGTCAGTTAAATGTTCAATAAATTACACCTAAAGCCAAAAAATATTAGTTTGATTAATGAATATGGGTTTGGATCATCATATTTATAGTAGTTTTTCATATTATGTTTATTTAAGTAAAATAATGTATATGCATATTGTACTTAATTTTCTCTTATGCAGTTTTATATCTCATTCTTTTAAATTCAAAATACTATTTTGACTATATACAGAAGTTTGTGTATATACCTTGTCACAATTTATAGATTGTTTTATTTAATTCGTACTTCATGAATTCCGAGGGCCCTTATCCATTTTAGTCCGGATTAATAACATTGTACTGTACTAACAAGGATGATTAGTAACATAAATACTAAATTACCTTTCAAAATTAACCTTTGCTTTGTCTGAAGAATCACAGCATGATGTAATACCGATAATATCCATAATATAATATGCCAACAATTTACAATAATATATTATTGGTAATACATGTATTTAGTACCTATAGCAAAATCACATTTCCCTAAATCATAGTCTCGAAATTGAATAGTTTTCAGAAGACGAGAGCAAGATTCTGCTACCTACTGTAAAGAAGAATGTTCTGAAACAAGATATTCATGTTTCAAGATAATTATTCTTTACAGTAACGAGATTCTTTATAGAACAAGATGAATAGTGATTCTTCGTCGTTCATCATTCGGTTATATTTAATCATTAGGAAAACAATTCCAAATCAATCCAACAGCAATGTGAATGTCTGTGTCAGGGTTCTTGAAGAAGATTGAAACATTTATATCGTATGGAAGATAAATCGGAGAGACATTCACACGCGTTACATGTAGATTACAGTGTGCATTTGTAAAACGATATCTATCATTACTGTTATTTGAATACTGGAATATCCAAAATTTTGTTCCACGCATTCCAGGTGGGCATGATTAAAATGATGCAACCAACATTGAACTGTGTCTCATTGCCAAATGCAATGAGACAAAGATAAGACAAATATAATCTGCTTCGTAAAATTACACATTCCAATGTGGAAACATCATGGTCTGTACAGGAATTTCGTTAAAATGTCGGACTAACCTGCAAAACAACAGACGGAATTCTGTGATAACTGTATGTTATCCGGATAAAGTCTTAGATTTCATTACAAGACTGTATTCTACAGCTCTTGGTTCTGCTTTCGTTTTAGCGAAAAATTAATGCATCTCTCCACCGCTTAAAATTACTTGAAAATTAAGCGGATTACATATATAGAGTGGCAGATTTACTTGATATATTATTGGGATATACTTTTTATATATAATACTGTAAGCGTGTCCCATTCTCAGCTACTATTACTTTTAGAAATTTCACAACAGGAAGAATAGGGATTACCTGATTAGTCAATTGATCACATTGTTTTCAAACACTATGAAATTTTATATCTATAAAAAGAGTATATCGTTAATATCGTTTCTTGGTTCCTTTGGCTTTAAGCTATTTTTAAATAATCTCCATAAGAATGCAATTTCATTACTCCTAAAAATTCAACATTACTTTTTATTTTTGTATACATTTGTTTTCTTCATAAGTAAATAAATTTTCTACGTTTTTTACACATTTCGTGCAATCGAAGTAGCAACAAAACAAATAAATGTGGTCAATATTTTTTTCATTACTCCATGTTTAACATTTGAAAGCAAGAAACAGTAATATAACCACTCTTTCTTTTATAACGACAAAAAAACATTAACATACTGATGCTGAAAAATAAAGCCTATTAGTTATTTAATACAGTAAAATGTATGCATCAATTTAATTGTAAACTAATTCGATATTAGTATGAATGGAAAATTGATGGTTATAATATACCGTAATAAGTAAAATTGACAACTGCATATTATTTTTTTAAAGTTACTTTTTAATTTCTTTCTTACTTAAATTTATTATTATACGTATGGTACAAATTTTTGTGGCAAAAATTTCTCACGAATAATTATTTTTCTAATACCAAAGAGAACTCTATTTTAGAAATTAATAATTCAAAATTCCATGTCAAAATTTATACTTTTGGCTCTCTCGTTGTTGGGTTTTATGGTAATGCATGGTAATGTAACACAAATGTAATAACAATGTAAATTGTCATTAAGTAGGATATTTTTTTATATTTTTAATGTTGAGTTTATTCCCTAAATTCATAGTTCATAATTTTCAAAATTGTTTTACCTATTCAATTGAATGTAATATTTTTACACCAAAATTTACACTTGATGACAATGATTCGGTTCTTGACATCACTTTGACTTTAAAAGAGCAGCAATAAATTTAACAAAAATATTGTTAAATTTATTATTTAACAAGATTTTTGTTAAGTTTTTATAGTTGTTTTTATGACTATTTTAATATACAACAAATAATAACTCAGAGATCTTAGAGTTCAATGTCTCTGAGTTATTATTCGCTGATCAAAAATCAGTCTGTTAAACATCTCAGTGAAATAATTAATGCATAGAGCGCGTTCCATTAGTATTTCTCCCTTGATTACATAAGTTAAAAACTCCCAAAACTTTCTTGTTTAAGATTTTTGCTATTGAAATTAAATTTTTAATCTAATTTTCAAGATTTTTAGCCGCCCAACCTGTCTAGTAGTCAGCGTAACTGACTACGGGCGGGGAGGACCTGGGTTCGAATCCCGGCTAGGGCATGGATGTACTTTCTCTCTCTGTGTGTGTTTCTTGTCCTTTCCTCAAATGATGGATGAATGTGGCCCGCCCTATAAACGGGTTTGTGGTGGTGTGGCGTGGGCGATGCTACTCGTACCTCCGTGACTTAGTTCACAGGTGCTCACCCGGTAACGATAAAATGAGTAGCAGTTTCCTGCCTTGTTGCGGCAAATGGGCTAACGTACTTACATGCTCAAGGATGCCCATCATTAGAAATATAAAAAAATGTTCAAGATTTTAAAAAAGCAGTGCAAGGAAAACAATTTGTAGGATACATATTTATTTAAAACAACTTAGAATTCAATACAAAATCATTTATATTTATATCTGTCTAAATATTAATAAATAACCCAACACTTTTTTTTTCGATAAAATATAAACTATCAGTTTAAAACTAATATCACACTTTCAGAAATCCGATAATGTTATACATAAAGGAATAAACTAATAAAACAGGATTTTTACAACTATAATAAATAAACTTCCCTTTTTTTATTCAGAAAAAAATTAATTATCTCCCTATTGTTGAAACAGCCAAAAAAAATATGATTTAACAATGATGATAATTTCATTTTTTTTAAGGAGGAAGAAGCTAACTCATTTTAATTCATTTGCATAGGCAGAAATTTCTTATTACATCACTTTATAATCTTCCCAATAAACATTCTTGAGATTGTTTCTTCGGCCATTTTTTATGAAATCTTCTTTTCTATACTTTTTAATTAACCGTCTTCTTCTGGTCGAACACTTCAATGAGCTGAAATAATTTTTGGAAGATAACCTCTTCAACTTAAGTGCACATTATTGAGATATTCAAGTGCATCCATGAATCAAACAATTTTCTTTATTTCAAAAAGTTAATAATAACTTACGGATATATGCAAACTTAAAACCAAGAATTTTTTATATATACACAGAATAAATATTCTATCATTAACTGGTAAAAATTATTTATCTTTTATAATATTTTCAAATAAAAATTTGACTACACTTTCTGAGATCTTTTCATTAAATTTCTTGTTATCATTGATCATTTCTTTTCTCGTTTTATTTTTATTTCGTATTATAATTACGCCAACTTAATTTGTGACTGTCTGGAAAGTGTTTTGATTTTTAATATAAAAGTGCTCTATATTTTCTGTGAATCAAGTTTCAGTTTTGACTATAACAAGAAAAGCAATCTTTCTCTCTAAACTTAACACCAAAACATTTCAAAGCAGATTGCCATGATTTGAAAGTATGCACATCTGCACTTCCTCTCTCATTCCTTAGTGTCATATTAAACTATGGGTCACGATTAAATAAATCCACTTGAACAAAAAGGAAAATTTCAGAAACTTACCATACTATATCAATTCCATTATCGTGGTACATTCACTGAAAGTGTGTATCACTCTCAATTTCTTTATCAAACAAAATTTTGAGATTAAGGCATCATAGTCAAGAGCTACTGAATCTTTTATATCTAACTCTTTCTGATCAGAGTTTTCGTTTCTAATTCTTGTTTTCTTCTTGTAAGTTCAGATTTTTCTAATTTTTGTGATCTTCTTATAATTTAAATATTTAAAGAAGCGTAACATTCTGTTTCTTTTTTGTCTTTTTGAAGCATAGGTTACTGGGAAACAATAGGTTTCGGAACTTTTAGACAAAATAGAAAGACTTTTTTAAACATCCTATTATCATGAGTAATATTATTCATGTATAATATTATCATGTGTAATATGTGTAATTAATTCACAGTTAAATGATTAGATACAATTTATATCTACAAGCTATTGTAAGTTTCTTAGGGTAAAACTTTTACAGATAATATTTACATAATAATAAGTTTTATGGTAATAAACTTGGCCTAATCAATACTTATCCTCCTTCTAAAATCATGTTGAATTTGAAAAATGATAACCAACTAAGGTGTCAAACGTTAACCATAAATCGAGATTAAAAATGTTATTCATTGATATAGTTAAGAAATTAAAAACATATTGCACAATATGGAACCAGTTAGTCTATACAATTAGAAGAATAGAATCAACAGTTTTATAGAAAAAAAAAACTTACTTTTGATTGGAAATTTGCATACAAATCTAATACTTATGTGTTTGTTGTGAGCAATATCATAATGAAATAAAATTTTCACAAATGCTTATGAATTAAATCTATGTAGAGACTAATTTTTTTATTTATTTATTTTATTCTGTATGTTAATTATAAAATATTTCTTTTAAGCAATGAAATAGTCCCAACATAGAAGAAAATAAAAGCCACGCGAATACTAAAAATAGATTTAGTCGAAATGAAGTCATATTTAAGTTTACTAAAAAATGTTCTTACAAGTTATGCGACTGAAAAGACTTGTGCCAAAGAAGCCAACAAAGATCAAGAAATAGTTACAATATACTCCTTCTAGACAGTTTCTGTAATGTCTTGAGAAATAGGTAAAACATCAAAACGCTCAGGGCTATTTTTAAGGAAATTGAAAAAAATCATCTGAATAAATTGGATAAGAAAAAAATATGTAATCTCAACGAATATCAAACAGTTAAGGCAAATACAAAGAAATCTTTAATCTCTGCTTTAAAAAAAATAGAAATAATATTTTAGAAACGAGGAAAATTTTATTGCAAAATTACTCCGTGTCTATGAAATAGAAAGAAAAACTAACAAGTTGAGAATTTTTTGACATAGAAAAACTAAAATAATGAATATTGGAATGTTAGTTTTAAAAACATTATAAGTCTGAACTATTTTAGAATTCAGTGAAAATGAGAATTTTAAGTTTTGTATTTTTAAATAAACTTTAAACTGAAAAACTAAGATATTTTACATTACTTTAAGCACAAACTCTTTTAAGGAAAAATAAGGAAAATTATCTAAAAAGAAACTCTTTACTTAATGAGATTAATTATCAATCAAGTTTAAGCAAATGGAATCTCATTACTTTGTATTGTATGATAGACCTTATTCGATATTTTTAAAAGTAACTAAGTTGAACAGGCTTCGGTAGATCTCGTTACAGAAGGAGGTCTACTTTCAGTGGATCCCATCACATAAGCAATGAATTGGCGGACAAACTTGCAAAGAAGTGCTGCAGACATCGGAATCCCTCTTTTTCTGTTCTCACCTTCCTAGAATTATATTCTTTGAGAAAATTACAAAATATAGAGGCATGGATGATGCCGCCTAACCACCACTGTTATTTCTGCAAAAACCCAAGAATAGCTTTAACTATCAAGCGTGATAGAATTTCCTCGAATGCTCTCATCAGACTTGCTAGAGAACATATTAAAAGCCTCTCGTTTTGCAGGGACGAGAATGTTTTCAACATCTGCACCAAGTGCAACGATCAACAGGCTTCCCCCAAACACATATTGGATTGTTTGGGCCTCTCTCAAGAAGACCTCTACACGGACCCTCTTCTTATGCTGGACTTTCTCAGGGTCAACGGATTTATGGATCTTGTCAGACTCTGGAGGATTAGTAACAATAACGAAAATAACTAAGAATCTTATTAAAGAAAAAAACCACACACTTTGAAGACTCCAATACATTACTTTTCTTCATTAATGAATGAAGGCATAAGGGAATTAAATCACTAAAAAAGATTCTAAATCATAGTATTTCCACATATATAAGTGATTAAATTATTTAATACTATCTGTAAAATGTTTGATGTCCTGATGAAATAACCCTTCACTGAATATGTGTCAAATCTTAGTCAAAATCTGGTTAATTGAATTCTTCCGTTTTTAATTAATTAGGATTTGACACCTATGGCAATATGAAAAACAAGCTTTACATTGACAAAATTTCATCTAAATATTACAAAGATACTTTTTTGTTAAATTGATGTAAGTAATGAATACTCAAGAGGCCTAAATTTCATAACCATTACTATATCTCATTTATTGTGGCATGAATCTTGCCTCTTAGTTGTTACAATTACCCATCATTCTTAGGTAGAAAAATAATTTCAAAATAAGAAACTCTCCAACGCATTATCATGAAACTAAAGAAAGATTTTATATCAACAATCTGTCTACGAGTGTTGATAATGATATAAAATTAAGAGCTTTGAGAATACAAGCAGAAGATTCTAGGCAAGAATGTCACTATGAATTGATTGAGATGCTGGATGTCTAATGGATTTTAAGAAGTAGAGAGAGGGGTAATTACACTACTTTAAAATACGCATGAAATCTTCAAAAGATCGTACTTAGCTACTTGCATATACGTATTCTCATGAAAAGAATTAATTAAATTTCAAGTGAAAGGTAGCTGCTTTTTAAATTGTAATGAGCCACTATATTCAAATGTATTCACTTCAGTATATTTACTACTTTAGAATACTTTAAAAAATTTATTCAACTCTATTAACAACTTAATTTTGAAAATTATATTTTATTACTGAAGTGAGAATTTAATTCTCTTTATTAATGAATAGCTATTAAAAATTAAACTCCAAAAATTAATTTTTAAATACTTTTAAGTGCTTTAGTTGTAAATTGTAAGTTCTCATTACTAAAAATATAAATATAACTACGCAGGGTTCCATGTAATAAACACGTTCTTCATTCAAAAGGAAAATAATAAAGCTCTAAAATCTAAAGCAAAAAATATACAAAGCTTTTAATTTCATTAGAAAAGACAATTTTAAGGATTTAAATTCAGCAACTTATGAAAAAAAAGAGAATTTGCTTCTAACTTAAAAAATATTATTAAATAAAAATACCGAAATTTTTAGGAAAACACATGATCGAAATTAATAAAATAATAGAAAATAGCAATAATTAATTTAACATATAATTATTTTAAGAACTGAAATGATTATAGAAAACTAAAACTTCTGCAATTTAAAAATATAATAATCGTTTTATGTAAATAAGAAAATTGTTGTTAACCATTATTGTGCAACAAAATCTTCATAACAATGCTCGAATGCGAACAATTTTGCGGAGTTATATATAAAGTAACCATTTGCATACTGTATAAGCCAATCACAAATACTCTCTCTTCAATGATTTCACAAATCACGAGAGAGAGCATTTTCCAACGGAACCAATTTCATTGGATACTCAATGAAAAACAATTTTCTTCATCGAAGAATCCAAGTGTAAAATGCAAAATGATCTCGCTTTTCTTTAATTGAATTCATTATTTGATTTTGCGGTTGTTTGAAATTCAAATTTAATTAAAATTCGTTACCATCCCTCAAACATTAATGGAAGATCAGTATTAATATAATTGTGTTGGCATTTTGTGTGCTACCCTTTTGAACAGATGATAATCTAGGACAATGAATAGCCAAATATGTATGTATATTATTTTAGATATTTTGACACTACGTAGTACGTAATGAACAGGGACCATTCAGAGCTTAGGGAGCGATTGTCATAAAATCAACGACAATCCCCTCGCAAATTTCAACCCGATCCTTTCCTATGCTTCTGCCACGAATCTTAAACGGTTGGAAAGAGTTCAGTTGAGCAGGATTATTACAGGCCTGCGCAATAATTGCCCCAAGGAGATAGTTCTTTTTGGATCTGACCTTCATACGCAGAGAACTGATTTTAGTAACGTATTTTTCAATAAGCTTATCAATTATAAGGCACTTCACATGATTTCAAATTACCTTAAATTTTGGCAAAATAATCATTTTGTCTTCATCAACTATCCTGAGGATCTGGTGGAAAAATTAGAGACCCAGACCATTTCTCAGTTTTGCGCTCACAGCAGCGAGTTATTCAGGTGAGTTTGATGATTCATTTCATGTCCGCATTGCCACGGGCAATCCCAGTTCTATTCAGTACTTGGATACGAAGTCGCATGTTTATGATATGGTCGAGATCTCCATTCTTCGTCTGCTCGTGCAATTTTCTCGCACCCATTGCATAAATTTGTAATGGAATCTCTCTTGTGTCGATATCCGTGGAAATAAGGGGGCGGATTCCCTGACTAAAAGGGATCCTGATAATCCTTCTCCAGATGTTTCCCTCACCTGCTATGATGAATTATTTAAAAAGTTAAAATAATTCTTTTAAATTATTCATAAAATTGCACTTTACTGTGTTTTGCGATTGAAAGGACATTAAACGAAAAGCTACGAAAATGCAATACAAAATATGAGTTAAAAGGATTAAAGCAATATAAAAAATATATTTTTTTTTTCCAAAATTACATTTTTGTTAAAGAATCAAAGTATTGCTTCGAATTCAAGGGCACCCTAAACAGCAGTTAAGCCATCCGTTCATATCTTTGAGTGAAGGATACATTAGATCTAATTAGACCTCCCTGATTTTCACTTATAATAACAAATAAGTATTTCTCTCTCTCTCTCTCTCTCTCTCTCTCTCTCTCTCTCTACAAAAATATTTGTCTCCCTAAATCTTTGAATTTATCACTTCTATAGAATAGTTTGGTTTTTCCCGTAACGGGCACTTTTTATACGTGTATCTGAACTTTAATTTAAATTGGAAACATCTATATCTGATAAACAAACTAACTGTTAAACTGAAAACCAAAATAATAATTACTCAATTGTCATTTCAATTCATTTGTATGTGAACATTTTAATAAAATTCAATGTATACTTTTATGACTTCTGAAAAGTACGTTTCAAAATAAATAAATTTAAAAATCCAAATTATA
>JAPDSC010147197.1:27648-38348 GCA_026290005.1 Latrodectus geometricus
TATATATATATATATATATATATATATATATATATATATATATATATATATATATTGTATTCTAATTGTGTCTCATAAAATTACAGACAGAAAATGTAACTGTTTATGGCAATAGATGAGATTTATTTATATTGCATAAATACATAGGTGCAATTAAATTAATTACAACATCTTGATTAACAGCCTAATATTTCTTAAGTAATTAACATAGTATCACAAAGGCTTCTTCATAAAAATATCATTGTTGAAAACTAAAATATATTATGGATAATCGCAGTGTGCGTAGAAATGATGGCCAACATTGCAATAGTAGTCAAAAACCTGATAGCAATAGATTAAAATCATACATAAGTTTTAAATTTTAGCTCAACTGAATAAATGATACATTTCTTTAGATTATTTTTGAACATATCAATTATTAAACTGAATATATACACTGAATTACAACAAAAATCATACAATACACAGAATTATATTTTTTATGAACTTAACTGTATTTGTGAATAATGCAGAATAAAATAAAAATAACTAACCATTATATCAAGCAATAATTATACAGATATTTCAAGAATAAAAACTGCATTACTATAATTTAATTTAAAAAAAAATGTTTTTTTGGAATACTCTTAAATTTACATGCAATCATATTTTTTCTTAGTACATTAAATAAAATTAAACTATATTAACAAAATTAATAAATTTTATAATTATAAGGCTGAAATTACAGTATTATCTGATTTGAATTTTAAGATTTTACACAATTAATAAAATATAATTTAAGTGAATTCCAATAAATAAGTCAAAATACAATAGCAGGACCTAATAAATTTAGATTCTCAACAAGTATACAAATATGAACACAAATCTAATATGCAATTACACATATTATTTTATTTTTTCATGTTTATTTTGTTAAAAAATAATGGGAACATTAATGGATTAATCATTTAGTATTTTTTATAAATTTAAACTTAAAATGTAATATTTATATATAGTTGCTTTATTAAATATTATAAATAAATTTGATGAAAATTTAAAATTGAATAGTTTTAATATTGCTATGAGGTTTGTGACAAGCATAGTCAAAAAAGTTGCAAGAGAAGAACAAGTATAGAATATATACAAAGTTATTTACATAAATATACATAACTATATAATACATTAAGATAATTCAAGGCAAAATTACCTAAGTCATATTAATAAGGGAAAAAATCCCTGTACAACATTCTAACCCTTTTCATCTTAGTTGCAGAAAAAAATGCCATTGTAACTTGTTAAACATTTAAACTGCATATTAAGTAACAGCTAAAGCTACTTTGACTTGCACCAATAACTTGTATGCTAAAACAATGCATATTAACTCAAATAAATTTTATAATGCAGAGACATTTTTAAATCAATCAAAATCAGAAATCAAAGCAAGATTTATTGGCAAATTCTATAAGCTAAAATAATTCCCATTACAAAATGTCGCAGAATTTTCTTTTTGATTAATATAGAAAATATAAAAAAAATTCTGATTTACATTAAAAAATTTTCAAGAACATTTGTTGAAATATAAAATAGAAATTTATTTTAAATTACAAATGTTTGGGCTAAATTTTAAGTATTTTCAAAAAATAAGATTTAGATAGATATTTTATAATAGGAAAATTTATTTATTTCTCTTAGAAATTCACCACTTAACTCTCTTACTTCATCCTCAGAGGCATGACAGCCCTGGGGAGACCCTTGCCTTCTCAAGAATTTTCCTCAAGGCCTTTATTTTAGCAATGGTCTTTCAATGCTCTTAAAATGACGAGATCGCTTTCTAGGCAGTCAGCCCATCTAAGATTGGTTCTGCTCCTAGTTCTTTCTCCAGAAGGCCTGATCAAGAATATTTTCTGTGTTGCATCTCCTTTGTTCACTTTAATAATATGACCAACCCACTTAATTTGGATTTTTAAGTATTTGATATAACAGGGTTCTCTGGAGCTATGGCAGAGTTCTTAATTTAAGTGTCAGTGCCATACACCATCAACTTGTGTACCTAAAAAATGGCTCTTAGTATTTAACTCTTTACTTAAATATTTTTTTAATAGCTCACATACTGATTTTATATAAAGAGTTCATTATAATTATGTACAGCATATCTTCTTAAAAATATAATTTAAATTATTTAAAATCTGTAATCTAGAAGATAAAAAAAAAAATTTAAAAAGTAGGACAAAAATATGAATTTTCAGGATTTTATATGAAAAAGTTAGCATTGTGTATAAATATTTCCAAAAATGCATGAAATTTGCAATATTTATTTTTACAGTTTTGAAGTACTTTCGAAATATAAATTGCATACAATCTATAACAGAGGAGAATAGACTATTCTGGGTCACAAGCTATTTTTGACTTTTTATTTGTCTCACGATAATCTTCAATGCTGATAGGAATTAAATAAGTATATTTTTAGATATATAAACCATAAAAATTACCATCACAGATCATTTCAAAATATCTTGATGGTTCACAGTTGATTGCAGCCCTTTTGATGCCCACCCATAATTTACAAATACAATCAATTTCAGTGTTAGAAAATCATCTTTCTTTTTTTCTGAACATAATAACTAAATCTTACTACAACAAAAAAAGAGCTTTAAAAATTTTTTCTTAAATTTTACTTGTAGTAAGACTGATTATTCATGCAACAATACATTATAAAGGCACAAAAAATTTTTTGTCTAAAATATAGTCATGTAATTTTTTTTTTTTTTTTTTTTTTTTTTTTTTTAATCATTCCTTTATTGCTTATCTATATTACATTCAGTCAAAAATTTGCTGACTGTAATTTACCTTACAGTCAGCAAATAGGTAAAGATTATAAAATTTTATTGGAAATCAACTTAATACACCTTTAAGTTATTATCTTTTTTTGTCAAATTAACTACTATTAAATTACGAGTAAATAACATTTTGAATGTGAATTAATTTTACCCATCATACTATTACAACTCAGAGAATTTATTTCTTAGGAAATAAATTATTTCATTCACGGAGATAGACAGTATAAATTACATTATGATATTCAAGTCATTTTGAGCTTTAAACTATATTTAAGTATTATGATGTTTTAAATTTTTACTTTATTATTTTTGAACAGTATTTTTTTAAAAAAACAATGTAGAACTATTTTTGATTTTTAACATTTCTATCATGTTTTTATTGTTAAAAAAATAACAAACAAAATTTTAACATCTAAAAAAGTTTCTATTTGAAATCCAAATAAATAATTTTTCAATTACAGAAAAAAATGCAAGAGTGATTATATGCATCCCATTTTTAAGTGCAGAAAAAACTGTATTATAAGCATGAGACAAAGTATACATTTATGCAGTAAAACTAATAGAATTTACTGTACTTTATACAATGAATCCTTCATTAATAATATGCATTTTAAACACAAGTGCCTTAAGTTCACTATTACAAATCTAAATCCATAAATATAAAGTGTCAGTAAATTATGACAAATTAAACTAATATTTCAGCTTTTCAATTTAATTAAAATTTATTGCATGAATTTTTATTAAACAGAAGAATGGTATTACTAAGTTGAATGAATTACACCTGAAAGAAACCAATGTAATACAAGTTGTCACATGTGACAACAGCTTTCAGAAGGAAATTTTATAATTATATAACTTTTCATATTTATTTTCATTTAAAAGCAATGAACTCATGATCGATTTATGTACAAATAAGTTTTAATTATAAAAGAGAACCAAAAACAATTAGATAAATTAAAATAAATTTCACTTAAAAAAACAATAATTATTTCACATCATCTTGAATTCTATCATAATTAATATAATGGTAGAATTTAAAATAGTAAGATTTATTTCGCCTCATTAACAGAATACTTTGTAAAATCTTTATCAAATACTATTGAAGAGATAAATAATGCAAATTCATACAATGAAAAAGTTTAAATAGGAAGAGCATATTTTCTTAAATAGCACCAGTTAGCATGTTTTTATGATATAAAACATTCATAAATATATTAATAGGACACATATGTGTAGGCAATCTACCCTCTTTAACAATATTTTATTGATTTTATTTGCACCCATGTCAATATGTTTTTAATTATAGCAATATTAAAAGCCAAACTGTTTTCAAGTAATAGATATAAATTTGGATATCCCATTAATAAATGTTTATTTAAAATCAACATACAACCAAATGCATTTTAATAATTTATCAAAAGCAATCTTCCAAATTTTTTACTTTACAAATTGTAATTTTTTCATTTTATCAAATAAATCAAATTAAATATTTAATGGATATTTAAGATATATCTTTAAAAATTGTTTATAATCTTATCAAATAGTAATCTTAAAATATATCATTCTTAAGTGAAATAGAAATTGGAAGCTAAGATTTTACAAATGTAACTGCATATTCAATAAGAAGACTGAAAATATATATAAGAATAGGAATTCCATACAAATTAATGAACATTTTGGCACATTCTACTATTAATACTGTTTCAACATTTGTTTCTGAAACTAAGATGTTAGGGTCAAAACTTTAAAGTGAGTGTTCATTATTAAAACCTATTAAAGCAGCAATTATCTACATTTTGTAGAATTCTTCATTTTGAGATTTCATATATAATGACTAAATACTACCATCAGAAAGACTAGATTATATAAAATTCTACTGCTATTTAGACTATAAGACTCTAATGAACTAATTAATCAATTATAAAGATAATTCAAGAAAAATCATATTATATATAGAAATAAACAAATCAAATTCAAATGCATTTTACATACTAATGCACAAATATTTATCTTAATTTTTCAGCAATTAATTCCCAATAACTAAAATTTCAAGTGCAATATTACAATATTAAAATGAAAATATTTTAATGTTTTTATAGTTTAAAATTCATATGGGTTATTAAAACATAATGTAACTTGAAAATAAAAATTATTATTGGACATTAAAATATAATACTTATAATGAAACATTTCAATTTCAGTCTTTGAAGTCACATGTAACCAAAACATAAGTTTTCATCAAATCTCAAAATTTTATAAGATTTATATATCACAAATTTCATCTGAACAAAATTATTTAACTTGAAATAGAATGATTTCCAGATAACTTTCAATTTTTTAACTTAATCAACAGCTAGAATTTCTAATTAATAAAATGTATAAGAGAAATTTAAAAAAAATTCTTATGATGAACTTTCAGAGAACTTTTTGCTATGTACCTTATACAAGTACCCTACCATACCATTTCATATAAACGCTATTATCGATACTTCACACTATGTGAAAAATACGATTCCATTGCTTAAAAGTTTACAAATATATAATCCCACTGATTATTTCAATACCTCATCATAAGTATTCTCATAAATAATCCATTGTAAGAATAAATTTGAGAAACATCAATATATATGAAGATATATGTATATATAATCCTAATCTGCAAGGACATCTCTTCTTGAGATAATTTATCTAGGAATGGACATTTGTCACGAAGTATGCATATAGAATTTATAATGAAGAAATGTGAAGCTTGCATAGGTAAATATTGTTTTATAATTAAATTAGGACAGAAACATTAGTCTTGATTTCTTTTTCAAGAACAATTATGAAAGACAGGGACACAATTAATCCCTCAAAGCTCCATTGATTGTAACCATCATCTTCCGAGAACCTGCAACAAATTTTTAACTATTCAATAACAATAATGGAATTCTTGATTATGAATAAAATAAATTATGTCAAACATTTTTTATACTCAACATTAAAAATTTTGTAAAATATTTCTCTATACATAATAAGTATCACAAAAATATGGTTACAACTAATAAAGAAAACCTTTATTAAATAAGGCAAATAAAGTAAAAAGATGTTATTTAAAATTAATAATTTATATTATTTTTGGAGGTTATTTTATCAATTACATTGAAGATATATTTAAAATTAAAAATTCCTTATCTTCTGAAAAGTTATATGTATTTTATGTTTACCATTACATACTTAAGTGCCCTCAATAATTATGAAAATGCAACGGAATTTTCTGAAAACTCAACAGTGTTGTATGATATGAATTTAGAAAAGTTGATTATCACCTATTAGAATGAATTAAATGTATAAAAATGAACATAAAATTTTCAAATAATTTCATTACACACACAAAGCTAAAACTTTTTTTTTCTGCTAAATTTAAATTAAAAATCATTGATAACTTTTCCAAGCTTGTGAAATAAAAGAAAGTAAAATATAACAAAAAATTATTACTCATTTTTAAGTGAATGTTTAAGTTATTAACACCTGAAGGATAATAATATTGAATCAAGTTATACTTAAAGTCTTACTTAAATTAATTAATAAAAGTAATTAAGATTTATACTGAATGAAGTTATGCTTACAATTACAAATGAAAAATAACTGAATCAAGTCAACTTAAAGTATGACTTGATTCAGTTATTTTTCATTGATTTCTAATTTAAATTCAGCAGAAAAAGAAAAGTTTTAACTTTGTATGTGTAATGAAATTATTTGAGAATTTTATATTCCTTTTGATATATTTATAGTTCATTCTAATAGGTGATAATCCCCTTTTCTAAATTTATATCATACAACACTGTTGAGTTTTCCGAAAATTTCAATACCTTTTCATAATTATTGAGCTGCACTTAAATGTGTTATGGTAAACAATATATACAACTTATCAAAACATCAAAGATTTTTAGTTTTAAATATATCTTCAATGTAATTGGTAAAATAACACCCAAAAATAATATAAATTATTAACTTTATATTTTTACTTTTATTATTATTTAAAATAATTACTTTTGTACTTAATAATAAAATTTTAATTAAAAACTTTTTTTGACATTTTCAATGAAGATAATAGTTATAACTTTTGATTTGTGGTTGTTTAACTAATATTCAAAGACTCCCACAAATAAAATATATTTTTTCTTTTTCATAAAATGAGATTTTTTATACTTTAAAAATGAAAAGAATCTTTAACTTAATTCTAAATGATTTCTCTCTCTCTCCCATTTTTCAAAATATCTTATTTTAAAATCAAGTTTAGTATCAATTTTAGTTTACTTTAAACTTGGTTATGGTTACTTATTACATGAATTAAAAATCAAACAATAATTGAGATTAAGATTGTTTGATTTTAATTTATGTAATAAATAACCATAATCAAGTTTACATAAATTTGATTATGATTACTTAAAGATTTTACATTAATTACTAATGAAAACTAAAATTACAGATTTTTAAACTTTTATGCATACTTAGGAACTTTTTTTTTTTTTTGGAGCGGGGGGTCAGAAACATACATCCTTTATAAACATCAATACATTAAATAAATATTAGGTATAACATTATTTTTTTACATTTCAAGCAATTGCATGATTAGTATGGTTTAGAATAAAATATAAAACTGCTTATAGAGAAAACCAAAATAATTAAGTAATCAATATAAAATATTTTTCAGAAAATGAATTCTTCACCATGTGACCACATTCATTAATGATACAATTAGGGTATCCATGAGAACTTTCAAAGTCAATAATACAAAGGCAAATTATCTTTTTTTTAAAAAAAAAAAAATAATAAAAAATTTTTAAAAAATAGGAAAATTTTAGGAGCAATAAATGAATTTAAAAGAAACACTTTATTTATTAATATAAAACACAAAATCTAATGTATTCAAAAATTACATAAATATTTATAACAAATCCATTATTATTAATAATGAGTAGAATAAAATATGGAAAAAAAATTTTTATACAAAATTTATTTTTTTGTTTGTTGAAATAATGTTTTTTGACATTTATGAGAATTAAATTACATGATTTTTATTTATAATTTAATTAACCTAAATACAATTTCTAATGAATATTTAATACAGTAAGTTCCTGGCTATCCACAATGTTTAAATAAAAGGGGAAAAACAGGAACTTAACAGTATGCATAAATTGATCAAATCAAATGAATAATTTTGTTGATTTGTATTGTTTTCCTATATTTGTGAATTATCTATAAAATTGCTTATCTTTGAGTCATGCCATAAAATTTTGCAAGGAATCAGAAGTTTACCGTACTTACTTCTACCATATCTTTGTGAGCAACTTTCCAAAAATCACATTGTATTATTTTACAAATACTTCTTAAACAGAAAAATTTTTATTTAAATTGAACACTAAATATTATTAAATTTTTTAATTTCAATTTTTAAACTAATGTTAAAATGTTTAATTCTAAATACAATAAATATAAAATATACCCATGTGGTAAAAATATTTTGTAGGAACACCATCTAATTCAATTTCATGAAAGATATGAATGCTGGAATTTGATTAATTTTCCATCCATGTTTTAACAACTTTAAAAATATATCAAAACACCAAGTAAGCTCTCCTTCTACACCTTAAATTTTATTATTTTAAATCCAACATTTAACATTTTATACCACACTCATAACTACCAATATTTAAATTTTTGAAAACTATAGAATTCATATTTTTCAGAGCTCTCATTCAAACACATTTACTGTGAATGCACAAGAAATAAATTTACAGTAAAATTTTGTTTAAAAACGAAATATGACTTTGTTTAATAATAGATATGAGGTATAATTAATACAAAAGAAGGAAATTTATTAAGATATAATATTTTTATATCAAATAAAAAGCACATAAATATTCATTTCAGCAAACAAATTATAACATGAAAGAAAAGATACATATTAATGGTTAAATAATTTTTTTAATAATTTAATTAACAAAAGTATAACTTATACAAATAGAATTAGAAGAAAGTAAGAATTGCAGTAAGAAATTTGCTTATATCATTTTAAAAGTGACCTTGTTGGATTTCTTAAGCAAATTCTAGGATTTGCTTAAGAAATTTAACAAGTTCACTTTTTAAATGATATGAAAATTTTTTTGTAACACAATACAAATAATGATATAAAAAAAATTTTACAACAAATATTTGGTTAATGATTTAAAATTAAATCATTACCAAAAGCTGATTTAGTCATTATAATTTTATTCCTTAACAAATTCTAGTTATATCAATATCATCTCCAAATGTTTTTATTAACAAAATAATTTTGCAATTTGTATTAAATGTAGTTGCAAAATTATTATTTCAGAACAGAATACATAACATCACATTTTACAATTAACAATTTAATCATCAGATTATTCATAATTTTTCTCAATTAATCATCAATTGATTTCAATTTTATAAGTAAAATACGTAATCTTATAAGGGTAATAGCATTTATTGCTAAATAAGTTTTAAAATAAAAATATTTGTTAAAATTAAATAATGTAAATTGCTGTTATTTGTAAAAAGATTGTAATTTAAATTAGCTAATTGCAGTAAAATCTATGATTTTCCATTCTTATTAAGCAAATTATACTTTTAAGTAAAGTTTCAAAATTGCATTCTTGCATCAATTTTAATTCCTTTTATGAACATTCAATCTGATAAAGTTTTATTATACTTAATAATCAAGCAATATTTCCAATATAATGAAACTTAGGACATAGAAACAATACAGATGAAGATAGATTGTGTTTTCTACATTCATGGTTATTTCCACATATATTTATTTAAAACTATAATACTAAATAAAATATAATATTTTAGTTTTAATAATTTTTTATTTAAAATAAAGTACTATTTTTGCTTGCTAGATTTACTTTTTTTTATTTTATGCTTGTTGTAGATTTACTTTACTCTTGTTTAAAAGATTACCTTTTACTTATCTTCATAAATTTATATCAATTGCTTAATAGTCATTATAAACACAATCAAACTAATTTAAAGGGTAATAGAAAAAAATTTAAAAATTCAAAGAAACTGCTCCATTTAGGTCTTGATTACAGAGTATTTTCTAAACTGAAATATATTAGATCATATAATTAATTTTCTTACCATTCTTATATAACTCACATTTGTGCAGCATATATTACTTGCTGTGGTAAGATTAGTTGCTGTTATTGATACAATTATATATTGTTTCAATAATAACAACTAAACAATAGAACATTTGGCAATTAACCATTCGCATTGATAGAATTTTGAGGTCATGAAATTATTTGAAGGAAACGTTCTCATAAACAATTCCTACAACTAATATTTGATCATAATAATAATCAGTTGATATGACATTGAAAAGGAAACAATAATTATTGTTAGGGGAAAAACAGACAATATGTAACTTTTTCAAGAAAAATTTTTGTCACTTATCACTGAGTTTAGAAGAAGTTTAAATGAAGTCTCAGGAACATTGTTAAAAATAAAGAATTTAAAGAAATTTAGATTTATGCTCCCTGTATTAAGAAATCCATCTATGTTTCTAAAAGGTATTTGCAACCACTTTAACTAAATGTATAAAAAAATTTCAATTCTATTTACATTTCTAGCAGCAAATAAAAATATTTATTTTGTGCCTTTTAATCTTAACAAACATAAACTCCCTTAATATATGAACAAGTAATAAAATGTTTTATTGTTTACCTGTATTATCACATGCATTTTGTCAATAACTCACATAAAAATTCATCCATTTAGACCACTAAGCAAAATCTTCTTAAAAGTTTATTATATATATATATATATATATATATATATATATATATATATATATATATATATATATATATA
>JAPDSC010147197.1:38358-62752 GCA_026290005.1 Latrodectus geometricus
ATATATATATATATATATATATATATATATATATATATATATATATAAGTTTCATGTAATAATTATAACATGCTGAGCTGTTATCACTAATTTTTACATTAAGAGATTTATTGTCTCCATTATTAAAAAAACTATGTTTCTTAATACTTTTTCCTGTGGAAAGTACTAAATAGAACAGCAATATTACATTTGAGATGGACATTAATGAAACCCATGACCTTAAATTTCAGATGATTCTCATTCTTAGTAAAATTGATAACATGAGCAAAGTAACCTGAAAAATATGGCAGAGGAAATCTTAAGCACTATCTTTACGAATGCATATGCAACTTTCTACAAAATTCAGTAAAATTAAATATTACTTATTATTCACATGATATTTTAATTATTTTATGCACTAAATTGCTAATTTTCCAAGTTAATTCCTAAATTAGTTTCATTAAGGTTTTACATGATGCTAAGTGAGTTTGAAATAATTGTTTAAATGAAATTATTTCTCTCAAATTCTAAACTTATGACAAAATAAGACAATTTAGACTTCTCAGAATATTTAATACACTTAAAAAATGTATAGTTATAAATTTACTTGCAATTAATATTGGAAATTCTTTGTGAGTAGTATTTAAATGTATACTTTCTATCAAAACTTTGTTAAGTTTTTTTGTTAATAAATTTTTTGTTAATTTGTCATTTAATTTTTGTTAAGTGTGCTGAATAAACCTAAATAATTAATAGTCCAATAGCTATTTCAGTCATATTTGCAAGACCTTACCTAAAACTTATAAAATCAATTTTCTTAAGAAATATTTTTTAAATTATGTTAGAAGAATATTTCAGTTTCCAATTCTCTATTGCAATTTTCATTAGTAAAAAAAAATATAATCACTTTTAACAAAATTTTACAGTAATGTCATCTTTACAACAAAAATTTCTTACTTTATGAGCAATTTTAGAAATGAATTTTTTTCCCTTTATATTTTGTTAAAAGAATTAAAATCAAACTGTCATAATTAAATTATATTTTTATATAAATTAACTTTTTAACACTACTAATGAAAACCAAGGAACCTCATAGTTTAATTGCTATAAAAGCTGGCGTTTTGTAGGATCTTTCAAAGTTAATAAATAACCATGTTATGTTTGAACTGTCAATTAACAAAAGTTTTCCTCAACATAAGTTTGCATTTGCAACTACCTAAATTGAAGGTAAACTAAAAATTTCAATTCTTTTCATATTTCTGTTGCAGCAAATAAATAAAAATATAAATATGCACTTAAATTTGAACTTATTCTTTAGGTTAGTTCAAATAAAACCTTTTGTTGTTTACATATTTTATAACATACATTTTAGTCATGATTCACAGTAAAATAATTCAATTTAATTATCAAGCAATTTTCTCTATTCTTACATGCATTAATAAGTATTTTATAATTATTATATTACACTGAACTGCTTAAACTAATTCACAATTTTCTTTTTCCCGCTGCTAATAAAAGTTTTCAAAACACTTAATTATATTTACATGTCTTTTAATTTATTTATACAGCCAATACTTGACTTGTCACAGTTACAGCTCTACATAAAAATAAAAAGACACTTAACAAGTTTTGATCATTTGCAGTCTATTTCTTATGTTAGCAAGATATTATAATTCACTTAAAATCCATGTACTCAACATATTTAAGTTACTCTCATACAACCCACTTTAATATATTTGAAAACCATATGAAAGAATTACACTCAAGAGTGTACACTAAAAAAATATTATATTTGCATCATACACAAATATAATTATATTTACTAAATTGGTTAAACAGACTGATAGTTATTTCATACATAATTATATCACAGATTTTATACTATTTGGTTACAAGGATATTAGATATATTAATAGCAATATTTTGCATATGGGAAACATTTTAAAGTAATTACCAGCTCGATTCCTATGTTCACACAACCATACTCCTTGCCAACTTCCAAGATTTAGCTGACCATCCGTGATTGGAATTGTAAGATGAGAGCCAAGAAAACAAGACTTAATGTGAGCAGGCTATGAAAAAATTTACAGTAACTAAATTATTAATTAAAACATTTTATTATTTAACCACAAATAAATTTATAAGTACTACAAATACAACTCAAATTTTTATCAAAAATAAAAAAAAAAATCATTGAAAGTTCATTAAATAAAATTTAAAAATTGTTTTAATTTACATTTTATGATATAAGAATGATTGTATATTTAATAAAGCTATAATTATTTATTCAGAATAGAATTTTTAAACTTAGTTTGTTTATAAGAATTAGTAAATGTATAAACACAATAAAAAATACTGTTTTAAATTAAATAAAAATGTTCTTATACTGTCATTATTTTCTCAATTCTGAAATTAGCTTCAATTTGGTGAAATTTTATTGTGCTTAAAACAAATAATTAGTGTCTTCTGATATTATGAACAAATATCAGAAAATTTAAATTTCACAGAAAACTTTGCTTCCATTAGCTACAAACTCACATTGTTTTACTAAGTATCTGTTTTAAAAAAAATTACACTTTAAACTGTTTTGATTAAGTATTTTAAACAAGCTAGAATAGCTGAGCTGGATCATTTTAAATTGCAACCATCTATAACTTAAAATAATAAAATTGTTTAAAAAAAACTTAAAATGGTAGAAAAAAATAAACAAATCCACCCACAACAAGTTAAATGGAATGCAAGTTTAGAGAAATTAACTTAAAAAATATGTTAAATAAAAATTCTATTAAAACATATTCCTTTTGTATATACATTTGTATGTCATTCTGAAAAATAATTAATTTTATAACCAAATTAGAATCTATACACACTTTTAGTAGTCCTATATCATATATGTTTCTAATCCATGCACTGCTTTTTCACAACTCCCCCCCCCCTCATATGATTTTGTTTTCTTATATTATTTGCATAACAGTAACTAACATCAAATATAGTTTATTGACCTCATTAAAATATACTCAAAAAACTTTAGGGTGTAAAATTTTAATATTTACATTACTAAAAAATGTAAAACTTAAAAAAAACATTTGCTTAAAAGATATTTTATTTTAAAAATATAATCAAATTTTATAACAAATTAAGTTTATGAAATTCTTCTAAAATGATGAAGTAGACAAAATTTTGGATTTTGTACAACATGAGTAAAAATATTTATGCAATTTAAAATTAATGATTCCCATAATTTTAAAATTTGTTAAATAAAAATTATGAGATGTAAATAATAATATTATCACTTATATAACACACAAAATTAATTACATCAATTTTCATAGTTGATAATTTTCAAAATAACCATATCTGAAGTAAATGGATTTTAAATGTTTTCTAATTGAATTATTTTCCCAAGTCTGATTTCTTCATATCATTCCATAATTTTGATATACAAAAACAAATATTAAATATTTTTTGCACTCATGCATCTTAAGCGAAAACTTAATTTTTTTTTAATATATACATGAATTTAACCTCAAAATGAGTCTATAATATTTTTAAGTGTTTCATGATGTGAAATACTATACTCCATGAAGATTATTTTTGTATCAAAAATTAACTGAATGAGAAATTGCAAAATAGTTATGATAATTTATAAATTTTATTTACAGTGATCAATGAGCTGTGTTAAAAAATTCATATTCCATATGAATATGTTGAAGTCTACAAAGATTTATTGTTGAATCCTTGTAGTATGTTGTACGTATATAGCATTAAGACAAAATGCTGCATCTTATAAGATAAGGTGTGCAAATAAGCATCATTTTGTCAATGACTTACATTGTTAGGCAAAATTTAGGCATTATTTTCATGACTTATAGCATCATGCAGAATATATTCTTAGTTACATGAAATAGATAAGAGACCTTAAAATAACATAACTAGAAGAATGGGATATTCTTAAAGATGATTTTTTTAATATTCAAATCTATTATTTTCTAAAAAAAAAAAAAAAAAAAAAAAAAAGTTTTATCCAATTATAATTGTAAACAATTTGGATATCACTTCAACTTTAGATTTTTACACCTTAAGAAATTTTATAATGTAATTATTATAGATTTTACAAATCATTGTAAGGGAAACTCTTATTGCTAATATACAAATAAAAATTGTATCATGAGTGTAGATTTTTAGAAATTGGAAAAGGATAATATTCTGAAACATGATCAAAACATAAATGGAAAGTTCTAGCAATTGTAAGATTGAAACATAAAATCACTAGAATTTTAATTTCGGATGCAACAAAAAATGAAAAAATTTTGTAAATGCTAATTTGCAAAGACTGGATTAAAAATTGAAGATAACTTATTAACATTTAAACTAGTGGCCAGCAGAGCACTTCTACTACATATAAGTTGGTTTTTATGGGAGTATAATCATTTGCACACTCTTCAGCTTCTGTTCCCCTAACATTCACTTACATCATACGTGACAAATTTGCAAAAAATGGTATATTTTAGATACTTTTTAATATTTCCACATTCAAGAAGAATAGCATTTTTGGAAGTTTGCTATCAATTACGATAAATATAAAAAAAGAACTATTGCAAAACACTGACATTTCTGTAAAATTAATGAACTAATATAAAAATTGTTAGTAACGAATGCTGTAAATCAGTAAACAAAGTAGCAAATGCAGAAAAATTAATATCAAATCTTTTTAATAATAAGTAAATAAATATTAAACTGACAAATTAATACATGTGAGATCTGTGGATTAATACATGTGAATTAAAATATAAAGAAATTACAAAAAGAATGGGTAAAACACACTTAATATTTTAGTATGATAATGACATTATAAAAGCTTTCCACAAATTAGCGAATGAAAATTTTTTATATACTATTATTTAAAATATTTGCCAGCTAACTTTTAAAAAAATACTAAATTTTCAATAATTTCAGAATCAAGATAGCAATTTTTCAGAAATAAAAGTGGAAGGGAAAAGTTGTTGCCAATTCTTATGACATTAACACACATATTTTATGACACAGTTTAATTTACACCATCAAAAATTGAAGTGAAAACATGTAATGTACACATACATATATTATTCAGATAAATTCATGTTATGTACTTATATTTCATTAAAATATAGAAATTACGTTAATAGTTCTGATTAATATATTTATTTGCTTAATATTAGATAATTTGATAAAATGCTATATATCTAGTTTAGAATATACTTCTAAACTTTAATTGATTTACATCACATGAAATGCTGAAAAAAATTATTGCACATGCCTGTTTTAACTGAACATTTATACATCTTAGTTTCAAAAACATATATGTTGATATACTAGAAAATAATAATTGACAAATATTAAGTAAATGAATAAGTCCCATATTATGTCGAAACTCACCAAAAACTATGGAATGAAAAAACAGTAAGATATTATGAATCCACAAATCAAATTTACAAAATAAAAAACCTTAAATAAAAAAATGTTAATATTTAACATTTTATTAAATTCTTAACATTATTAGTTTTGCAAAGAATGTCTCTAACAATTCAAACTCTAATCTTTAATATAATTTGTGAAATAAAATTATTTTCATAATAAGAAAAAAATTAAAAGAATTTTATTAACAATTATTAACTGTGCAAAAAAATTTGCTGAATGTGATGAAAATGTTAATTACATAAACTAATTTACAATGAAAAAAATTCTTTTATAATTGTTTCAATATTTAGATATAAAGTAGGGCATAAAAATTAATTAAAATTAATTTTAAACATAAATTACTCCTTACCATGTCATCAGGTCCTTCACAAGAATGTCTGAAAGGGGTACTCTGAAAAATAAATAAATGCAATATTTAAATACCTTAAAACGCTTTTAGAAAACTTTGTATGAAAATCTATGCAATAAAACAAATGCTTAAAATTTTTTATAAATATTTTTAATTATTTATGACATAATTAAGAAAATAACATTATTTAAGAAAAATCATTATAATATATATATATATACCTCGGGCACAAGCTCAGTTAAAAAGGCTTCCATATCTTCTCTACAATAAAAATAAAATGTTTTAATTTCACATTTTATTAAATATCGAATTTTAAAAAAACAACAAAAATTTCTTCAGAATTTATATTAGTTATTTAATGTTAATTAAATAACTACGATTTTTCAAAAGCATTAGCCTTTTTATAAGAATAGGTTCACTTAAAAGTTATTTGAGTGTGAACTTGTTTTTAAATCAAATAGGACTAATGCAAAAAAACAAAGATATATATTATCCTTATAATTTTATATTTGATAACTTTAATATATAAATATCCCTATAATTGTAAATAATATTTAATTTTTGTTAGTACAATGACATCAATGAAAATCAGCAGAGTTTCAATAAATTATTTTAAACATTACTATTATTAGAATTTTAACACTTCCCAAGACACATGAAAATTACTTGCATATCAAAATAGATACAATCAACAATATATTGTATTATAAAATTTGAGATATATAATTCAAGAAGTTACCAATGAATTATATATATTAAATAAATAAAAGATTTATGATGTGTAGTTGACATACAAAAATAACAAGCCATATCATACCTTGACACACACACACATTATATTTTATCATATTTAATATAATTCATTTGATTAGTCATGTTTGTGATAAACAGGTAAAACTAATAGTTTGTAAGTAAAATTATAGGAGAATGGCTATACTGGAGACTTAAAACAAATGAAAATTTAAAAATAGTATTAAATACATAAATTCCTACTAATTTCTTTAAAAAATGTAAAACCTAAGAAACAAAAGCATTTTTTCTAATTTCCATAGTGAATAAAGAAATACAATTCATTTAATCTAAGAATAGTTTACATAAAACTAATAAATGTAAATTAAGTTTTAACTCCAGTAAAGACTATAAAGTAAATATAAATTTTTAATGAAAGAAATTTCATACATTTTTGAACTTTTCTCAACAAAATTGTCATATAGATAAATAAAAAATAAAATTTTCAGCTTTACGAGGACCAACCTATATATATTTTGCAACATACAAATTTATGGTAAAAGTATGGAGAGAAAAGTTTAATGATAAGAAAGTATTTATAAAATCATTTTATTTGTGAAAATGCAAGTAAGCAGTAAAATAAGCAAATAAGTTGATAATGTATATCAAATTTAATTATAAATTTTATTTTTGTTATGCTTGCTAAAATGGTAAAATAAAAAGAAATGTAAGTTTACTTCACCCAAAATCAAAATTTTATTATTGTGAATTTGAATAAAATAAAAAGCAATCAAAATGATCAATAACATAACATTCTGTGAAGAATGCATGCAATAATTTATTTAAAATCATTAGAATAAAGAAATGAGATTGAGCAATAATAAATATAAAAAAAAAAAACTTAATAAAGTTGTGATGTCATAAATTCAATACAGTTATAATGATATTTTTAATAACAATTAATAACTATCAAAAATTTATATGAAAATGTTGATAGTTGATAATTTCTTTTAATAGGAATTTTTTTAAATTATGCCATCCAACGTCCTCTCGGACATAAGGCGTTTTGCAGTCCAATGGTGACAGCACCAGAACTAGAAAAGGTTCCAAAAACTTCAGAATCACAATCAAGAAGAGAGGGGCAACTAAAAAAGTAATAATAAATGTAAAATGTATAAATTTATCAGTGCTTTTTAAAAGCAAACCAAAGTACTTCATTTCCCTTCTCTATCAGGAAAAAACAATATTTTAAAAGTTTCCTTTTTTTTCCTTGTTTGAAACTGTAAAGAAAGCAATCTATTTCATTTTTAATTCATAATTTTATTTTGTTAATATAATACAATTTTAAAATTGACAACTATAAATACCACTTAAAGTTAAAACTGTCAAGTAAATCAATGGATATAAAAACTAAATGAGTTTTATTACTATTTTTAATTCTATACAATTCCACATTCATTATATACATTAAGAAATATTAATTATAAAGAAGTTTAAAGCTTGTCTGAAAAATGCTAGTTAAGAAAAGAAAAAGTCATATAATAAAATGCAAAAATCATATATAAAAAGCAGAATATAAAACAAGAAATTTCAAGTGGAAATTCTTTCCTTGCATTTGATTGTTATTTTGCATAATCGAAAGCAGCAAGAGAAAAATAATCGGATAATCAGGAAGATTATTAGAAAATGAAAAGAGTTTATATTTTTGAGTATGTGAATAAACTTTGCATATAACATTAAAAAACATAATATGTCATTAGAAAGTTTTTAGCTCTTTTTCTATTAAAAGGGAAATGAGAGTATAAAAGAATTATATTGGGCAAAATGAAAATTGTTTTAATTAGAAACTTGATATTTGGAGTAAAACATTCTTTAGATTTATTGGTAACATTTATCTTAGTTTTCCAATTTAAAGTAATCAAAGAGTGGAAACAAAACAAATGACAAGAAGACAAAAAAAAATTCTATAAATTGAAATGCTTATGTTAAAAATGTTGAATATTTAAATCTGAATTGAAACATCTAGCACATTTTTTAAGTCTCAATTAAATCTATTCTGAATAATATATTACTACAAAGGACAGATAAAAACAACTCAAATATTAAGAAAATAGATAATATTTAAATGTTATTTAATGCAAATAATACAAAGGTAATACACACAATAAGTATTATTTTAACACATTACATTGTATACATTACACATATATAACAAAAATGCATGATAATCCTATCTCTTAATGTGTAAAAATGCTGAAGAAATTGATGAGATAATGATTTTAAAAAAGGTATTAAAGTCACCCCAGCCAATTTTGTTCCAAACTGAATTAGTGCCAAATTATCAGACAATTGAATAGCACATAGACAAATGAATAAAAAAATCTAAGATGTGCTTGCTAACTATGTGATATTAGTGCTAATGTTAAAAAATTCATGATCCCTAGATAATGAAACTAATTAATACAAAATATATTTAAAATAAGACTATTATAATGTATTATACATATGTTCTTATACTAGAAGAAAAGTACTAAATTTGAGTATTTGTGACTCTAATAAAATTGGCTCTGATGATACTTATTTGTAAATACCAAAAAATTGTACTTCAGTATGGAAATAATAATCACAATAAAAAATTAAAATAAAATAATAATAATAAAATCGATTTAAACATCATAATGCTGATTATGACATCTACCTCCAATCCCATAATATTTCATCCCTCACATTTAAGTTTCCAGTATTCAAGTTGAGCTGAGATCTAAATGGTTAAATTCCTGTATTCAGTTCAATAGTTTGTAGATTTAAATCCCACCTTGACATAAATGTTTATAGTGATTTAGTATCCACTTTAAATTGTAGGTCCTAATCTAATTAACTCTAGTGTACAAAAAATGACCATTAAACAACACACAAAAATATTCAATTTCTAAGTAAAGTACCATTGAATTGAAAAGGGGAAGAGTAGTAAAGAGAAAAAAATAAATACTGTATTATTCTGAAAATGTTACCACTTTAAAATTTGGTAATAAAAATAGTGGTTCAAATTTACTAGAAGCAATTAACTTTGTTTTAAAGTTTGGTACCCATAACAGGAGAATAGAGGAAGAAACTCGGGATGTATGACGTAAATCTTAAAAATTATGGAATTTTCAAATTTGGCATGTCACAGAACAATTGATGACACTATTGAAAATTGTTAAGCCTCAAATGAAAATTAACCTGAAAATATAATGTACAATAAGGACAGACAGTTATACTTCATCTTTATCTAACTACATGTTAATATGGCATTAATTTATAAAAGAATAACATTAAAATAGCAGAAAAATACTATTTAAACTTGGTATACAAATAGTATTATTTGAAATATTTGTTTTAGAAATATTTCATTACACTGAAATATATTCAACATTTAAATCTATTGGGTATATTATATAGATATGTTTTTGGCATAATTTTAATTTAGTATAATGGTATTTCCAGTTATAAATAACAAACATTTTGCTAAGATTTAAGAATATTTTTTGATGTACTGATAGTTTCACTATATGAAAGTTTGCTATAATGAAATTTATATGAATTAGATTTTTTTCTCATAAGTCATAATTTTATCAATAAGTTTATTAAATATTTTTTACGAAAAACTTTAACTTAGAAAGCACTAAAACCTATCCCGAACCTTAATTTTTCTTGAAATGAAAATAACTTAAATTTTTAAGTTTTAAAACTAAATCAAATATATTGGTTTGAAAAATTAATAATCTTACCTGACATCAGGATCCCAATTCTATGTTTAAAAAAAAAAAGAAAAAGATTTAAATACAGATTAGTTTTACTTAAAAAGTTACATTTTTTTAGCAAATTATTAATTTTGAACTCTGTTGAAAAATAGCTTATTAAAAGAGCAAATTTGAAAAATACTTTGAAGAACTAATTTTTAATCTATTATAGATTAAATACATCATTTTATAAATATAATGCATTAAAAATTTGTTTTTATAAGCAAATGTTTATAAAGGCAATTCACAAAATCTATAACTAAATACCAATAAAATCTATAAATAGAAATATACAAATATGATAACATTTCAAAGAGGACATAAATTCTATGAATAGGGAATTCAAGATAAATCATTTAAAATAGAAAAACTTATGTATAGCTAATTATTCTCTCATTAAAAATAAAGAAAAACCTAATTTAACTAAACATGAAGCAAACAATAATACATTTTCTTAATAATAAAAGTATGAAAAATTAATCAACTCTTTAAGGACTAGAATATATTACATTATCAATACAAACATTAAAATAATAATAAAAAGTATAATGAATTAACTGGAAGGATTAGCATACAATACATTATTAATATATACATTTTTATACATAGAATATATAAATATGTAATATGATCAACAATATTGAAATAATTGCAATTTACTCAGAGAAATAACTAAAAATAAAATGTTAAAAAAATGTTTTATAATAATGAATGGTTTCTTTCAACAACAGAAGACAATTACGTCTGTAATGATGAGGAATCTTTATAAATCACAAATCCTGTTGAATCAATTCTTATTACATATCAAGGCTGTATCCCAGTGTACGGTACGCTATTTTTATACAATTAATATAATTATACAATATACAATTAATATAATTATATATTTTTATAGAAATAATATAATTTTATACAATATTATATACAATTAATTAATAATTGTATATAATTACAATTAATTAATAATTGTATATATGCGTACCGTTGTATATATGCGTACCGTTGTATATATGCGTATCGTACACGGAGCGTACCGTTCACTGGGAATTAACCCATATCAATTTGAATCATGTCCAAGATAATTTTAAATTTATTTTTACAATAAATTTATTTAAGTCTACATTATATTATAAAATCATATTTACACCCTAATGTGGGATTCATATTATATTTACACCTTCATGGGATGCAATGTTCTGAGGACATTGATATGAATTTCTTTTTTTTTTATTTTAAAACTTGAATTTAGTACAAGAGGTAAGCAGATTGCTTCTTGGATAGTAGGTTATGAAATTGGTGTGACATTAGAATTCAGGAAATGGGCAGTTCCTTTAAATTTAGAAACAAGAAACTAGTAGAGGGCTCTAAGATTTAGGTGCCACTTTCATTGATATCATTCCACTTGAAGAACATTGTGACTGCAACTTATTTTGTGTCTCAGCCCCAATTATATTGTGCCATTTCCTGGGATGAGTCGATGCAGAATTCACTACCTTTTGTTAACAAGACTGACACTCTTCTTCAAAACAGGACATCCCAGTTTTGATAGGAATCAATATTACTACAAATCTATTTAAATATAACTCAATAAAATGATATAGCAAAATTATACAATTAAATTAGACATACTGTCATAATATTTTAGAGTTATTTAACATATAAATTTTAGGGAAGCAAATAAATTATTCTCTTACTAATAAATAATAGTCGTAAAGATGTCTAAAAATAATACAACATCTGGTTCACCACAACATTGTGGATCAAAATGAATATTAATACATGAAAATCATACATGATAAATTCAGTTTCAGTTTAAAGTTCATTTGAATGACTAAATATAAATATGTTACAAATTATAATATAATTAATAACTGAATTCCAAAAAACTTAATATATATGTGTTCTTTTCTTACCTCATTGAGAGCCAAACTAGCAGAGGTATGCATAACTGAGAAAAAAGCCAAATCAACAATAGAGAATATTACAACACGTAAGAAAAACTAAAATAACTAAAATAGCATATCTGATTTTTATGAGTACTTACTTTCAATATGCAATAAGCCTATTGAAAATCTTGCGATCTCAGGTACCTGCTTCAAAATTTCATCTGTAATTAAATGACAACCTCTAAGTACAGGGCGGATGTTAATTTTTTTCTGAAACCATGCTGATCCAAATTTAAAATTTGAAGTGTCCCCAGAAACATTACTTCGTGACATCTTACAGTAAACAATTTTTAAGAGATTATAGAGTTTGACCGTAAATATATTATTTACAATTTTTGTTATTGACAATATTTTCATTACAAATACAGTTAAGTTTATAACTAAAAAACTGGCTATTTTTAACAAACCAGAGCCAGGATATAATTAACAAACAAATTTTTAAAAATGTTTACTTTTTCCCCTTTCTTTTTCTCTTAATATTACCGGCAATTTTCTAAAATTAAAATCCATAATAATTTTAATAAATTTCAGTAGACGTTGAATTATAAAAGAAGTATCGAAACTATGTAGAGAAATCAGGCAAGAGACAACTCAGTTACTGCAACGTACACCTACTTTGCCTTTTCTTGACCTTCCGCTTAGTGAGCAGTCGTGTTTGAGCCTAGGTAAAAGTTGATAATTTCTTGTCTTTTGAAATTTAAAGTAATTTCAAATTTAATTCAAAATGTATGCCGCTTTAACTCCATGCTTCAGAACCATGATGACATCTGCTGTTCGCTCATCTGTGCGACCTCTTAGTGCTGCTGTTAGCACGATAAGAGTGCCGGAACAGCGGCCATTTGCCAGTCAACCTAGAGTTCTGCCTAAAGTCACACTTTCCTCATCTTTAATTTCTCAGTTTCCACGAGCCATCCACACAAGTGCTATTCAAAAGGATATCGATTCTGCAGCTAAATTTATTGGAGCTGGAGCCGCCACCGTTGGAGTAGCTGGATCTGGGGCCGGTATTGGATCTGTATTCGGAAGCCTAATTATCGGTTATGCCAGGAATCCTTCATTGAAACAACAACTCTTTTCCTATGCTATCTTAGGATTTGCCCTCTCCGAAGCTATGGGTCTCTTCTGTCTTATGATGGCATTCCTGCTATTATTTGCATTCTAAATGTTATTTAGAAGTAATGAGAAACTTTCATTAATTCTCTAAATTAATAGAACAGGACTATCACGCAGTGTTAACTCATAAATCTGTAATTGGTTCGAATAAATTTGTAATTAAATACTGCGTTTTTCTTTTCGAAATTGTGTAATTGTTTCTTATAGTAAATTTTTCTTCTGTAAAACAAATGTTGTATATTGTTTAACTGTTAAGAAATTTAAAAAAATTCACGAAATTCAAATTATTTATCATTTAATAGAAAATGTTTGAATTATCATTTGTCGAGCATTTAGTATTGAATTTTTTTTCCTTTGCATATTGTAGAAGATACTATTACATAAATTTGAATTTTTTAAGTGACTTTGTTTTTCTTCTGGTTATCTCAGTATCTACATCATTAATTAAAATTTCATCCACGATTTAGTTTCTGATTGATTTTTATGTATGTTACTGATGTAATTGATTAATAATAACACTTGTAAAAAAGGTCACCCTGGCCAACTTGTATTAAACTTAAAATTTAATCTTCCTAAATTATTGAGGATAATTAAATAAATTTATACAGACTAATCCAGTTTTGTTTCTCAAATTAATCTAAAAATCATCCTAAATTTAAAAATCTTAATTTTATTGGTTCATTACTTTTTAATAGTTCATTTTATTCATATTATCTGGATTACTAAGTATTCATAATCAATACCATTGATAATTATCCTACTTAAAAGAAATTCTAAGATAAGTAACTTGATATTGTTCTAATAAATGTGTTTAAATTAAAGCTGTAAAAATGTGTAAAAAAACAATAAAAAAAAAATCTAATGCAAGATTTGATCAATTAAAAAAATTCTTAAAATAAATTTTATTATATTGATAATGTTTCAATTTATAACATCAGATTTTTATTTTACACAGTTAATATGAAACATGGTAGAGTTTCTTTATCCCAAGCCACAGGCCTTAAGTTTATCAGACTAGATATGCTTAATTCAGCATATCATTTCTTTATAAACTCAATAAAACAGCACTAAGCATGCTTGTTAAATAAACACAAGATTTTATTTTGAGTCTACCATCTAATTTGGACAATGCTTTGCGCCCCAGGGCTCTTAGTCAAGAAAACAGATATTAGCAGTAAAGGTTTTGGCCACCTGTGATTGTACTATTGATTAAAATCATCACAAATTCAAGATGAGAAAGTAAATACATAAAATTGAGTTGCTATTTTTTATTAGCTTTTAAGTTTAAATTATGTTAAATTAAAAGATTTTAAGTGCATTAATGGAAACAAATTTTTCAGTGCTCAAAAAAACTTGAATGCTTAACATTTAAAATTATGTAGGTAACTGAAAATTATAATTTTATAAATTATGCAAAACCCATTTAAAATAATTACCTGTGCGATTTTATGTTCTATGTAATTAAGGATTCTCTATAAATGCAAAAGATAGTTCCTGGATATTTATAGCCTTTCTTTTGTGATCAAATTTTTTTCACTGATCTGGAGAGTACAAATTTGAGAAATATATTATTTAAGTGTGTTAAAGTAAAGAGATTTATAGCTGTTTAAAAATGCAAATCATGCAAAAAATGTTTAATTACTCATGACAGAAGGGCATTTAAAAAAAAAGTTTATTGAATTTTTCGAATGAGAAAAAAATATGTGGTCTGCAGTCAATTCAATGGAGAATCTCAAATTATCTGAATAATTTAAAAAATTCATGTGCTTTTAAATCAAAATACTAAGTAAGAGTACTGTAGCATATTATTTAAAATAACTAAAAATCAGATTTTATTTATTGTGAGTTACGAATTCACATGGCATATAATCAGGAATATGCTTTCTTTTCTAAATACTTGTAATTTGACAAAATTAATTGTTCTATACCACAACCAAACTTATGTCATTCAGAAGTTTTCAATTAATGCAAATTTTGAGAAATTCATCAAATTAATAAAATATTAACTAATCTCGACACTTATTGTTTTCATTTCCTATTTGAATAAAATTATCTTGTTCCCCACACATCAATTAATAATTAAGTTTTAGTGTAATTTTTTTACATTCAGCATTCATGTTAGAATATCTTTTCTGAACATGATCAAAATTAACAAGTATCTTATTCCAGCATTGTTAAGTAATTAAATTCAGTATACAAATGCAATGTCTTATTTACTGTTCATATATATAAAGTTTATCATAACTTGTGGATTATATTTATTGAATAGTGTTGATAGGAATATTGTGTATAAATTTGATTTTATGGATTTCAAATTCTGAGTTGAATACCCAAAATCATGGTACTAAGTTCCTTCCTATACTATATTAAAAGAAAAAACATCAGAAATAACCTAAATAATGTTAAAAGGGATTAACAAAGCATTTAGAATTGAAAATAAATGACTATTTTCTTTGAAAAGCAAATTAGGAAACTAACTTAATGTATTTCTAATTGAAAATTTTGTTCAATTCTAACTATATTATACATCACTTTAATAAATTTGTTCTTATCTTTGACAAACAAGTTCATCAATATAATTTACTAATTAGGTTGAAATAAACTAAACTTTCAGTTATGCACTTAAATTTATTTCATATAACTTTGTTAAATACAGGATTATTATGTATATATATATATAACAAACTTAATTCTTATTTTATCTAAATTTCCAAATTATAATGTATTTTTTTAAAATTAGTCTGAATATACTCTATTTGATTCATATTCAAAAGACATTAACGCATTTTATCTTTATAAATAAAGAAAATATTATTGCTCCTAGCAATAACTTTAAAATTAAGCAAAATTTGAATGAAGTATTTATAATTCAAGACCTAGAACAAAGTGATGTAGCATTTTTAATTATATTGACAAATAAATGTGCATTTTCCTGCATTTAGTGAAGTAATCTAATTTTATTCCTTTGTCAGTAAAAAGATGAGATAAATATCTCTCGCTTGCTTTTCTTCTCTTTGAAAAGAATAATAAGGTTTTGTTAAAGGGAACAGGACTAACAGTCTAGCATCAGGAGTAAAAAATAACTGTCATAATTACATAAAGAAAAACTTGTAATTTGGGTTATTGTAGTGCAAAAAACTGATTGATTTGAAAAAAAAATATTCCCTCATTGTTCCTTTATAAATAGCTTTTGACCCACTTAAAAGTAGCATTTTTATATTTTCAAAAAAAAAAAACTTTTGAAATTTAATTTTAATGTCATAAAGTTAATAAATTTAATACTAATTGTATTATAATTATGTTACATAATACAATAAAACTAATAATTTATTTTTCTTTGAACAGGGGCAAAACATATTAAGATTTTTCATCTTTTTTCAAATGCTATTTAAAAAATTTTAAAGATATCCTTTCCAACCTTTAAGTTATTATGTTCTGTACTCAACTTATATACTAAAAATTGCTTTTTAGTGGAAGTTGGTTGTAGAAAATAAATATTTTTGTGCATGTGTGTAACATGTAAGAAAATTTTTTTTCTAATGTATAGAAGAAAGCATACATTATGAAAATAAATTAAATTTGAATGTTTATTTTACTTTACCTGATTAATATAGTTAAGTTTTGGTAAACAAAAATAAATACAGTTGCATGTTTAATCGTTTATAAATATTTTTTGATGAGGATAAAATGCGGTTTTGAAATATTTTACATATACAGTTAATGCATAATATTTTTTTAAAAAAGATAAATTGTATTTCTTTAATAAAGAATACATTGAAATATCTAATAGATTCGTATTAATAATATCAATTCAACATTTTATTCTAAATATTCCTGTGAGTGACCATCATGTCAAGGGAATGGATAATGTACTTCGGAAGTTTTTTTTTTTTTCCCCCTCATGATAGGTTCTTAGGCATGAAGGCCACTCCATTCTCCCCTATTAACACAAACAGACAACGTTCTTCAGTCTTGTCTTGTATACTCAAGTTCACTAGGCTTTGGCCACAACAAAAGCTGTCCTTCCTCTTCTTTTACTATGAGATTTTTGTCTTCTCTGAATTATACTGTATCGCCTTTCGCGCGGAATAAACAAGGGCTTAGCCAGAACGTCCTGCTAGAAAAAATCGATGGTTCCCTCAAAATATTATAGTGCAATATTATTGTATTGTTTGGCTACACAGCTCAATTACTTGATTTGACTGATTTATACAGTGCTCAAATAATTGCCTTACAGGTTACTATATCGAAATAAAAGTACTAATATAAAGGCTGAAATTCAGGAATTTCTAATCCGTGCGGACGTGAATTTATGTACCTTTATAATGCTTATCATCCCCATGATTAAAATTCATTACCAGATACTTTGATTAACATTCCCAGCTAGAAATATTCTTCTTGGGAATCAAAGACTAAACATACTTTTTAAGAACATTCTAGTAATAATCAGTGTGGCTCTGATTTCTTAATTATGCTAGATGATGAGGCCTTCATGTTGCTAAATGATAGCGCTGTCACTCTTTTAGTGACCATACCCATGATATTTCTGCAGTTGTGGATAGTGTAGGTATGATCTTTCCCCGGTTTTAATCGAAATTAATGTGAGGATTTTGATAGTCTAAGAAATTATTGGAATTTTAAAAAAGCTATAACTGGGAGTGCTTTGGTGCTCTCCCTGAAAATACTGATTTTATCGTTTCTTGTGCTATTGCCGTGTACTGGTCTCTTTAAAAAAGCCGTGTTACATGATGCTGGCCAATTTAATGCTGATGGTGTAACGATATTTAAGGGTAAATCTTAAACATCGTATCCCCTTCTACCTACATCGTTCTCCCTCTTTAAAACAGTTTTTTTGACAAGAGAACAAAACTACATTGAGATTTTATTTTAGTCAGGAATCATTTCTATGGTCTAGATTTAATCTGGTAAATGCAGAGATTAAACGTATTTATAGTGAAACCAAGAGAAATACTTGGATCAATCTCTGCACTCGGCTGGATAATAGAACTGAAACAAAGTTATGGAAGCCTGTGAAAAACTTAAATAGAGACCAGCCGCAGAGAGAAGAATGTAATACTATTTTGGATAAATGCGCATGTACCTTTCGGGATGATAGGACAGTTTGGGATAACTACATAGTCATACCAGCCGATTGTTTTTTTAACAGTGATAACAAGAATGTAGAAACTTGTTCTAGAAGAATTATCCAGGGTTGCTCGGCGGAACAATTTTCAGGACACCCTTTACTCTGCAAGAACGAAAGATGGTTATTAGGGTTCTAGATCCTACTAAATCACTTGCACTTGATGACATCTATGATTAGATATTAAAGCACCTAATTCCAAGTAGGAAGAAGAGACTCTTGGATATTATGAATCATTCATGGAATCGTAATATTCTTTGTAATTGGAAAAATGCTCTCAGCGTACCAATTCAAAAGCCAGCTTGCTTGGGAGCTACAGGTCTATTATATGAACTTCTATTTCATGTAAAACATGAAACGCATAATTCTGGCTAGACTTGAATATCACCTTGATTCAATGTTGTGTTTCCTATGGAATAGTATGGTTTCAGATGTGGCTTTCGTACCGTTGACCAACTCTTCTATTTTAGTCATGGTATCAGAGATGCGCAAAATATGAAGCCAACAAATCTCTCTGTTGCTACTATTTTAGACTTTAAAAACGCTTTTGACAGAGTCTGGTGCAACAAACTGATTGTAAAGCTGCAAGATGATTTTGACGTAAACGATAGAGCGTTTTCATGGATTTCGGACTTTTTACATAATAGAATTGTTAAATTAATTTAAGGACTCAATTTTTAAATATTTTAAGCTTTATCAAGAAATACCACAAGAACGCGTACTAAGCCCCACTCTTTTTGCTTTATTTCTGGCTGGTGTAGAAAGATTCATATCTAAGGAAAATAGTATCGGTATTTGTGCAGATGATATTGCATTGCAGGTTTCAGGTACTGATATTGACTCTGAGGAGGTGACTCTTAACCAGTCTCTTTCTAGCATTGGTGATTTTACGGCTAACCACAAGCTATCTTTTAGCACTTCCAAATCTGTAGCTTCCTTTTTCACAACTAATAAACATCTGTATAGATATCAACCCCATTTATTTATTAATTGTCTTCTCCTGCATTGTGAGAAAAATCCTTGGTATCGATTTTGTTGTTGACTCGGAGTTCATTTGTAAATCGCATCTAGATAACTTGATGGAAAGGAGCCGAAAGTGACTTAATATTCTAAAGTATTCATCGACACGGGATTGCAGTGTTGGTGCAGCCTCCCTCAGAACTACTTTCATATTTTTGGTCAGACAGACAGATCTTGAAATATGGATGGCAGATCTCTTCCTGCGCTTTTACCACGAATCTTGAGTGGTTGAAAAGAATTCTACTGAGTGTTGACAGGATTATTATAGGTCTTCCCAATAATTAACCCAAGAAGATATTTCTTTTTGAATTTGAATTTCATCCTCTACATGCTTTTAGGAAAGTTTTTCAACAAGATTATCAGTTATGGGGCACTTCGTAAGACTGCAAATTACCTTAAATCCTGGCAAAATAATCAAGGACTAAAAATAAGCAGCTCTTTTACGCTTGCTCTATCTATGGGTATTTTGGCCGACACTGTTGAACCTCACTCCATTAGACCCCTCTTGTAACCTATTTTGTGCATTCTTTTACCTCGAACTCTTGTCCTAGATAAACAGAGGTATTCACTCTCCGCATTACCTAAGACAATTGAATTTGAAAATTATGGGTAGTGTCCCTAATTATGTCTTAATGAATTTTACTGATAACAATAGGGATGTATATCATCGTGCAGGTAGTGGTGTCTTCATCTGTTATCCTGGAAACCTGGAAGAAGAAATTTCTCTTAGAAACTCTGACCATTGCCCAGTTTTTCGCTTTGGATTTTTCACTATTGATGCTGATTTACTTGCAATCTTGAATGAAGCTTGATTTCGTGATGTCTGGATTACCACAATCGTAACGCTTTTCAGTACTTGGATGCCTCGGTGACATGGTTAAAATCTCCATCCTTCGTCTGTTTGTGCAACTTTTTCACACTTACTCCAATGAATCCCTTCTCACATACATATTAATATACAATTTATAGAAATTAGAGAATGGATGGCCTCACTTAAGGGGTGCTGTTAGTCCTCGAACTGATGCTGGTTGCACCAGCACTGAGTTGCATAATATTCATAAAAGAGGTGTCCGAGCTATCTGGAGCATTCCATCTGCTCATGATCGGTACTCTGTTGTTAGCTCTGGCGATTCCATTGCGTTTAAGGGTTCTAACGCTCACCAGATTATATATTTTAGGTTTCCTTAGTGACCTTTAATTATTTGATGGCAAATTCTATTTATCTGTTATAAATGCAGTGTCAAACAGGCTAGTCCCCAAACTATTCTTTTGCGTCTGAGATTTACTAAGGAAGATTTCTTCGCGAATCCCCAGCTGTTTCTTGATTTTGTGAGCATTGAGATGCTCCTGAATCTGATGTAGCAATTCTACACCAGATGGTATCTGAAACAAAAACATTCCGAAATGCTGCTGATCATTACGGATTTATCATTTTTGACTTTGCTGTTTCAGTAGAAAAGGATTTTATAAATAAAATAAATAATGTAATTAATCAAAGTTTGTAGTTAAAAATACGAAACAAGAACATACATAAAAAGTAATATGGAAAGCTTTGCCTGTGGAAGAACAAAAGTATTAAGAAAATCAAATGATTATATTTAATTTTCAAATTTACAATTTCGTAATTTTGCCTCTTATTACTACAAATAATTTTTTTTAAACACACCTCTAAAGTATCTACTCACAACAATAGAAAACCATCATTTAAAAATACAAATATTAGTTTGGGGAAAAAGAAATCCATTATTTTTTCGTGAACTTTATGTAACTTCTTTTGGATTCACTTTGTAAAAAGGTTTAAAACAGCTTTCATGTAGATTTTTAGGTCTTGCGTGTTACGACTGCTGACATGCGGTTAACTTCGATCATTTTTGATATTTTATAGACATTTTCCACATGCGAGGTGCATCTCTAACATCAAAAATACCCGAACGGAATCGACGAAATAAAAATTGTACGTAACTGGCTGTTACAGTCTCATATAGGACGAATTCTTTTTCACAATTTTAGCCACCCGGCTATCTTTTTCGCCGTTACAAGAGAAAAACGAAAATGTATCGAATTTTCTGTTTGTTGTCTTCCATTTTTAAATCCTTGTACTCGTAACTGAATTAATCAAACAAAAAACCGCAAGAGGATATTGTCAAATGTCACCTTTCCAACGAGCATAAATCGGAAATTGTTTGATAGATACCTCACGAGATATCGACCACTACAGACGTCTACCGAAAAAATAATGGATTAATTTTCCCCAATCTAATATTTATCTGGTTAGTTTAATAGCAAATATTATTGATTTATGGCATTTTCTTAAAAAGTAGACTAATTCAGTAAAATGTCTTAGAATACAACTTCATCCCTTTATGAATGTTAAAACCATTTGGACCATTGAAAATTAATGCAATATAGAGAACTTATTCTGTAAAACACAATATTTGCACCAGAGGTGGCTTATTGAATGAAATTAATGTGGTATTTGTTGTAGTAATTTTTTTATATTTTAGAAATTTTTAATTTATTAATAAATCCAATCAATATTTGCCTAGTTTTAAGGTGATAATTTTGCATTTATATTACTTTGTAGCAACATGTATTTTGAGTTGTCGTTACTTATATGACACTTGCCGAAGCCAAGCCCTCCCGTCAGGGACTGGGCAAATGAACTCAGAAATACCGTCTTCCATTTTTGAATAGAGCACCCCGTACAAAGATGGAAGTACTACTTTGGCTCCTTAGATGGCAGCACCATCTGTATCTTCCAATTTAGAGATTGAAGCCAGAAATTACCCATAGCCGGGCTTAAACCACTCTCACAGGTATTAATTTGGAATGAGAACATGGAGGACATTGCGACCCGATATAATTTACGTGCCCGAGTCACCATTAGTGAATATGACGGATCTTCAGCTAAGCCGGGATTCGAACTCACTACCTTTTGGTAACGAGAACGAAGCCCTAATCAACCAGGACAGCGAGGTCCATTTTTAGAGTATTTAGTGCATACACATTTACATAAATAACTGGAATAAGAACTCTCTTAGAATGTTTCTATTGGTTAAGCCTTGCACATCAAAATATAAGAAATTACACTGGATACAGAAACTGAACATCTTTACCTATACTTGGCATTTAAAAATCAACTGTTTATTCAGTGAAATAAATAAGTTACTAAAATTTCCTTTATCTATTTTATTAGTATCCTTCTAATAATTACTTTCTTCTTTAACATTTAATAATTAACAAATGAAACAAATTTGTAAACTAAGTTGGTACATATTTAGAATTTTGTCTTACTTACTAGTGCGTGTATAAATTTAAAAATACTCGAAATTTAAGAACTTAATTTATAAATTGAAGTTAATTTAAATTGTTTCTCAATTTCAGTGTACATTTTTTTTTCATTTTAAGAATATTATCACAAAATTTTTAACTTTTCAAAATCTTTATTATGAATTCAGTTGTAGTTTAATATGTATTATAATTTTAACACTTATTCTCCAGTTTTAAATTTTATAACATAAAATAATTAATGAGAATGTTCCAAAATAACTAACATATTATTTGTATTTAAAAATTTAATAACAGCTTAAGGTCACAATTTTTCATTTTTCTAATTATATATATAATTCTAAAATATTTCAAATTCCCACGTTGTTTTATTCTAAATAAAGTATTATTCTTTGATTGCAAGTTTCACATATGAGCAAAAAAAGTTTAGATAAAGGTATTATTAAAAAGTTAGTATGCTTTGCAATTTAATTAAATTTAAAAACCATCTTTTAATGCAAGTACCAAAATAACCTTCCTAAAAAAAAATACATTTAGCTTGTTCCTATTTTCTTATAATTTTATTAAAAAAAAAATCTAATGTGATAATCCCAATAGAATTATCATTTCTTATCTGAAATCATTCTAAGCATTTTTCAAAATTGATGTTAAGATCAACCATTTGACTTTCAGATTATTTTTTCATGAAATCAATTCTCACCTTAGACTGAATGTTTTAACACAAAATGCATTAAAATAATTGTTTTTACAGTTTCACTTTAATAGGAAGAAGCATTGTCATCATGATTCATTACTAACTAGGAACAAAATTTTATGGATTTCTTAATATAGTTTAAGAACGAGGAGATTCTATTTTACTAATAAGATGGTTGGTTGGGTTTTATGGCGCAAGGTCCAAACAAGACAAGCCGCACCAAAATTAAAATTTGGAAATGCAAAACCCAAACTCAACATTAAAAGGTTTAAAAAACAAAAATATTTGTATAAATTTTAATTAAAATAAATATAAACAATAAAATGCAAATAAGATTTAAATAAAATTAATAAAACCAATCGTCCTTAAGAATGCAAAAAAGTTTCTGTGGGGTGGCTCCCCTACTTTACTAATAAGATGAGATCATTCTACATTTATTCTTATAGTCATTTTCCATTATAAAGCAGCTCAAATTCTTTTCTATTTCGACTGAAAACTTTCTATTTTCAACGTATTTTTCTTTTGATATACAAGATCTGCTTTAATTAATAACTTTTGTCACTGAACTTTCAAATATTTTCCAAAGAGTTATTATTTTTATCATTTTATAACGTTATTTTCTTTATCAGCTCTGTGCTATTTTATTGTTTTTCAAACCCTGTTAATTTTCCTTCATGTTTTGTTTTTGAGATTATCGCTTTATGCTTATTTTTGTTCATTTAAATGTTTTACAAAATTATTATAATTATTTTATACAAAGAAACCTATTTCAAAAGGTTTAATGTTTTTCATTTTAACAACAATATGTTATGAAATACAAAATGTGATTTTCCAATATCATAAGCGAAACTCAGTAGTATGAAAAGGCCTTGGAGCCAAGGCCTACTGCTCATA